>WAAG01051646.1:0-17203 GCA_013390105.1 Tichodroma muraria
TCTTAATCTTGCCCAGGATATCATCAGCCTTTTCCACAATGGTACATTGTTTGGTTCAATGGCTCAAGTTTGGGTGTTTACCAGGACCCTAGGGCTTTTCCTGCCAAGCAGCTGTATCAGCTAATCAACTGCAAATTGGAGGATTGTTCATTCCCAGGTGCAGGACCCTGCACTTGCCTTTGTTGTACTTCATGTGATTCCTGTCAGGCCCCTCCTCCAGCCTGTCAACATCCTTCTGGATGGCACCACAATCCTCTGGTGTATCAGCTGCTCCTCCCAGTTTGGTGTCATTGGCAAAGTGGCTGAAGGTGCACTCAGCCCCATCATCCACATCATTAATGGAGATGTGGAATTAAATGGGTGGAGTAATGACCCCTGGTGCACATTGCTATTTACTGGCCTCCCACTAGGCTTCATCTACCTATCATCATCCTCTGGACCTGGCTATTCAGCCAGTTTTCCACCCTCCTCACCATCTGCTCACATGGGCTATACATCAACAACTTCTTTATGAGAATCTTATAGGAAACAGTGCAGTAGGCAATATCCACTGCTGTCCCCTCATCCACCAAGCTGGTCACCTAATTTTAGAAGTTTATCAATTTGGTCAAACATGACTTTCCCTAGGTGAATCTATGCTGACTCCTCCTAATGATTTTACTGTCCTTCATGTACCTGGAAATGGTTTGCAGGATTAGCTGCTCTATCACTTTTGTAGGAACTGAGATGAAGCTGACTGGTCTGGAGCTTTGTGTGTCCTCTTTCTTGGCCTTCTTCAAGAAAGAAGTGACATTTAGCTTCCTGCATAATATTTATTCAGTTGTTCAGAAGATAGTTTTAGAGAGAGGAATAAAAACTCATCTTTATGTCCTCTGCAGGTAAGAAGAGCAATGATTGTCAATTGCCGTAAGGCTGTTTGAGGCAAACCTCTGAATATTTTCTAAAAATAACAACAGCTAAACCATGAAAGTCTTCCTGGGAGGACTTCAAAATTTGGCAGTCTATTGGAGAGTATTGTACAATGCATCATGACTGGCACCAAATAAAATAAAACTTCCTAGCCATGTACGTATGTCCAAAGGCATTCAGACACAGGTTAAACTTTATTCTTTTATGGCTTCTGGTACTGTCTATTTTAGCCCTCTTAGTAATGTAATACGCTTTGGTATATCTCTTAAATCATAAAGTGAGTCAAATGTAAGTCTTGAATCAGGTAAGGTAGTCCAAATGTGAGATATTAATTCTAGAGTTATGGAATATCATCTTGAAAGAGTCTGGACATTCCTGCTAGTAAAAGTCGTTGGATGATACCATCTTGTTAGGCAAGAAGGAAAGAGAAGAAAATTGTCTTATGTATAGGTCGATGCAGTGCTATGAGAAACATCATGCCTGCTTTGTAACACAGGTCAGTATTTTTAAAATTAACAATAATGCACGATGGGTACAAATTCCTCATCAATTTTGTATGGGGGCCATCAAACTGACATACGGATGTAACCTATGGCTCATTGTCTCCCTCAAGTGGATAATACAAGAAAAGGGATTTGTTTCTTTTAGATAGTTTTTTCATTTTTATTCCTTCCTGCTTTGACTCATTCTTCTGTTTGAAGGAACATGGCTTGATACATGCAGCCAGTTTGACCAAGAGTATGAGTATACAAGGTCATCATTAAAAGCTGTGAAAAAACAGCATTTGGAAGGATTTTCCTTGGCCAAAATAACAACAATAATTCTTTCTTTGCCCATGAGCTGTACCAAAAATCTTTATGTCATAGCAGTAAGAGACAGATTTCCTGAAAGACCACACAGTATTGTTCACAACTGCAAGACAGTAAAAAAAAAAGACAACCAATGGCTGGCAGAAAGAACAAAAAACTCAGTTGTCTGCAATCTGAAGTCCCAAAGGTTTGCTTCAGTATTTTCTGTGGCAGGGCACAAGCTGTGAACCACTCATCTTGAACAAATGTCAGTACTCAGATTTGGGTCATTAAATTGGACAGAATCTGTTTAGGGCTGTTAAGCCACAGCATCCCGAATCCCTAAAAGATTATTATTTTGGTTGGTTTGGGGCCTTTTGGTCTGGCATTATTGGAAACTCTTTGAAAGATCTTAAATTCCATAAGTGTTTATGTTATCATAATTGACCTAAATTGAAAGACAAAGCAGGAAAGAAGTATTAAATATTCGATTTACTACGTACTAGTGGTAGATTTCTGGGGAGAAAGGATGAATCTGTCATCCTTTGGTAGTTTCATTCTGGAAGGTTTAAAGGAATTAGGCTACAAGTTTACATTACTCCTAACTTTGAGGTGTAAATGCACCTAATAGGAACATAATAAACCCAGATAATTTCATTTAAAATGTTTAAAAATAATACTGGGAAAACCAAACAACCCCAAACCCCATTCTCACAAAGATCTTTGCAAATATGTTTACTTTTAATGGGGTTAAATTCTTATTGGTATTTATAAAAATTAAGTGACTGGTGTGAAGATGACATGCATATTCTTATTTGGTAAATTTACAAATTATAATTAAAATAGTCAACAATAAAAAAAACCCAAACAAGTAGAGAAGTTTGGGGGCTGGCTTGAGGAGATAGTGAGGTTTTGTTTGTTTGTTTTCTTTTTTGTTTGTTTTTGGTTTTGTTGTTTGTTGTTGGGATTGTTTGTTTTGTTTTTTCTTGTTACAGTCCAGGACCTTGTGTAGCAAATTCTCTGGTACATCTCATTTTGGATACTGACAAACTGGGTCTGTGTTTTCCTGTTTCTTTCTAGTGGTCACTACTACTGATAAAGTTCAAAGGTCCTTCAGTGTAACTCGGAAGAAACATGAACAGTTCTATCAGTATTGAAATGAAGTTTTGCAGTAGTCAACACTTGAGAAATTACAATCACAGGCTGTCTTCCCTGACAGTCTTCCATTATGTCCCTGACTTGCAGTGTGATCTTAGGCTTGTTGATCCAACATTTCTGCTCCAGTATTCTTCTTTTGAGTACTAATGAGACATATGCGAAGTCCCTAAATACCCTGAACAGCAGGTACAATAGGTAACGATAAAAGCATTGGTGGCATTGGTGGAACTTCTTTCTTGTCAGAAGGGGCTTAATTCTTTGTAAACTGTTGTTGGCTGAGTAAAGCATTGAGAATTTCACGTCTGGACAGAAATGTAACCCAGGCAACAAGGGAAAAGGCTCTATACCAATGTAGTTGAGCTGAAGTGACTACATGAGGGTGTTACACAATCCATCTGCAATGTTAGAACCATACCCCGTTTCTTCCCCTGCCTTCCTTTCTGTCATCTTAGAGTGACGCCTTTGACTCATGTATTTTTGTTTGACTTGTTCTCTGTTTTCTCTCTGGTGAGAAAACTCTGGATAGTAAGTAACAATGCAAAAGCAGTCAGTGATAAAAAAAAACCAAAACAAAAAAGGGACGAAATCACCGAATCAGTGCTTGCACAAACGTTTGCTCATCCGACCTCATTTACTTCCCGCCCTATGGCTGGTCTTGCAGCGTTACCCTGCCTTGCCTTCCCCGGAGATCGTGGAGATGACTTGGTTACTCTCCTGGCGATCCCCGCCTGCAGGATGGCACAGAACTCAGTTTCCCACGACGTTGTTCCGCTCAGTTTTCCCCCCGAGACCAGCTTAGTCCTGGAGTCCTAGAGAAGCAACCTCCTGCCCAGCTCCCTTCACCGCCCGGGGTGGCATGAAGCGCTTTGCTTTAGCAGTGCGTTTGCTTTTAACAAGAGTTATCTCCATTACCTCTTCAGGCAAATGAACTGACTAATGAGTTTTTTGTCGGCCATGGAAGTGTGCTGCAAGTAATTAAGGGGTGTGCTGTGGGACCGATTAAGCTGCAAGTCACAGCGGCCGGAGCCCAATCGCTGCGAGCCCGCCGCAATCTGTGCCGCCTGCGCTCGGCTCCACAATGGGATCATTGACTATTTATTTACTTCGCACAACAACTCTGCTGTTTATTTAATTGTAGGAGCTTTTCAGTCACCCACCCCCACCCGCTCCAGCTCCATCTCTTCGACGCTTTTTGAGTCCTCCCCTCCCTCCTCTGATAACCGGTTGGTCGCTTGGGTAGATGAAGCGGGGCAACGCCTGAACATCCTTTGTGGGGCACGGGCTGCGCTCCCCCGGCGGATCCAGGAAGGGGAATTTTCCGTGAGGGAAAGGCGAGGAGACAGGGATTTTCCTGTCAAATTACTCATCACATCTGCCTGGAGGTCAGACCTCGAGAAGGCTGCACTGTGGAGGGGGAGGCGCAGGGGAAATCCTGCAGCTCTTCAAGGCATGTCCGAGTCACGAAACAAAATCGGGAGAAGCTCAGAGGAGGCGAAGAGACGCCTTGGCGCTGCGGGGGCGAGTGCGGCTGGGCGAGGGAGGAAATCATTGGCACTCCCGCAAGGCGGGGCGGACATTTCCCACCCCAGTTCCTCAGGGAGGCCTTGGTCATTTTACCAGAGTCCCCTTCCCGCAGCGTTGGCGCTTAGGAACGAGTCGGGGGCGTGGGAAGGAGGTTGGGGCAGATGTGGTCGCCCACTCCCTAGATCCTCTTCCAGCCCGGGGAAGTGCCCGAGTTTAGTACCCGCTAGTTCAAGGAAGGAGCGGGGACAGGCGGGTTTCAGTACGAGAACAAGTCGAGAAGCAGCCGAAGCTTTTTCTAGCACCCCACAGGCTGAGATAGGAGCACTCCACTCACCCCCGCACCCACGGGCAAAAATGGGGACAGGCAGGGGTCTCTGAAGCTGTTGCACAGGCGGCAGGATCCAACTTCCACTTCCTCCGCGTTCACAAAACGGGCTCGGGGGCCCCAGTTCGGCGCCTGGACTTTTAACGCCGTGAATACTCGCTGTCCGGCGAGTTCGGGCTCTCCGGGCGACGGCGCAGGGGCAAGCCCCGCGCCTATCGGGTGGCCGGCGAGACTTGGCGGTGTGGGGAGCCGGCAGCGGCGGCCGTAGAGAAAGTGGGTTTCTGCTCCTTTAAAGGGCGCTGTGCAGCGCTCCCGAAGGGAGGCGGATCTCCCTCCTTCCTCCCTTCCCTCCATCCCTCCCTTCTTCCCTCCCTCCTTCTCGCTCTCCCTCCTCCCTCGCTCCCTCCTTCCCTCCCTCGCCGCTTGCCGCCGCCGTCAGTGGTGCCCGGACGCCGGCTGCACCGCAGCCCGGGCTGTCCCCGGCGTCCTGCCACCTCCCTTCCCCCCCTCCGCCTTCCTCTCCCTCCCCGATTCCCCTCCCGCAGCTCAAGGTAGGAGGACGTCCCGGGGTCTCCGGCTGGCCGCCACGGCCGGAGGGGTTGCATGCCAGTGAGGGGCTGCGGGNTGGCCGCGTTGTGCCGAAAGCTGCTCACCACGATGGCCCTTGGCCAGGTGTCTCAGGGCAAAGGCGGGCGCTGAGCTGGCCGACCCGAGCGCTGTTGCCACCCGGGTCTGTCCTCACTGTGAGGAAAGCAGACCTGTCGGCTTCCTGTCTACCTCCCATCGCTGCTCCGCGTCTTCAGAGCCGCAGCTGTCCCCACGCTGAAAGTGGAGGTGTGGGAAGAGCGAGCAAGAGGCCGGGGCAGCGCAGCCCCCACGAAGCCCCTTGCCCGGTGCCCTCCCGGTAGCCCGGAACTCCCTCCCGCAGCCGGAGCGTTGCTCCCTGGCCGGGCTCAGGGAGGCCGAACCGGCTGCATTGAGGATGTGTCCCCCTCTCTCATGGGGAAGCGGAGGTGAGAACCGGGCTTTAACTTCGCTAGAGTTGTGGGTGGACAACAGTCTGTACTTCCAAAAGGTCTCCTCCTGCCCCTACCCGGCCCCCATCCTACGGCACGGCCAGTTCTCCTTTCAGCGTATCGGCAACCGTGTCATTTACTTCTGAACAAAATCAGCATTCTTTGGGTGAGCATCCAACGCTAAAGTAGCCAGGACGCTGACACTCTCTGGAAAGTAGGAGACATTCCTGCCTACGGAGTGGAGGCATGATAGCAAGAGCCGTGCGTGCACTGGGAAGGAATTAATACATTGTAATGGAAACCTCTCTTCACATTCTCCTTAGAAACTTTTGGGGGAGTACAGCAGGAAAAGCATAAAGCATCATCATTTTCCTCTCAAAATTTTACGCAACTTCCCCAGTCCCCAAAGAAGATGAAGGGACCAAGGGCTGATCTGTAGATCATGTCAAAAGCATTTGGCTTTGCTGCTTAAAACTTGCTAGGAAAGTGCATTGCTGTGATACTCAGAAGTGCCCGAACAAGAAAGTCTATTGCACACTCACTTAATTAATTAGAATACAAGTCTTTCCACTAGCTAAAAATTAATTACTATCTTAAATGTCATTAATCATTGGCAGAGCAGAAACTTGGTTGTAAATTTGGACTGAGATAATAACAAACAGAGAAGGACCTACGGGTTTTTTTTATAGCTGGTGGGAGTGAAATGCTAGTGGGCCGCAATGTGTTTTAAATGGTAATATCAACATTCATCTGAGTACTTTGGCAAACGTTTTAGAGGGGAGGACTCTGTTACTGCTTTGTCAGCAAAGCTGCAATACTTGATTCTAGAGATCTGGAGATGCTGGTCAGGTGTTGCAGTAAGCTGTGGCTCTCCTCACACCAGATTGCAACAGCAGGAGGACTGTGGTGGTATGTGAATCTGAAACGTTTGCAAGGATTTGCTGAAAAATGTCCGAGAAACATTTGGGGGACCATATGTTATACATACATTAAATTTATAGCAGCTGTTGTTGTGAGAGGTCAAAATAGTAGATTACATGATATAAAAACCTCACTATCTGTTCTTAGAGGCACAGCTATGACCTGAAAATAAAAGCCCATTCCTTTTTAAAGTAATATGATAAAACTATACATCCCAGTAGGTGGCAGCTAGCTGGATCTGGGTTAACTTTTATAACGATAACAGGACATAAAAATTAGATCTGATGAAAAAAGCTCCTGATATAGTAAGGTAATCAGAATCACATATCTCCTCTTTCCAAATGAAATATTATGTACATAATATGCACCATTTATACTTGACACACAGCTAAAACTGTAGTAGGTTTTTATTACCCAGAAAAGATGTAAGGCCTCAGACTGTCTCTCCTTCTTTCCCTGTCTGTAGCTGGATTACTATTTTTCGTATCAGCTACACTTGAACAGAGTCCTGTGTATTAAAGGTGTCCTTGGGTGTTACAGATGTGTTACCACCATGTCTACAATAGATGACCAAACAAATCAAAACATATATCCAAGGAATTGTAGATTTCCCAGCTGATGATCACTGAAGTGTAGAGGGCAGTTTCATACATACTTTAATACAGAAAGAGCTGTGTAACAGTGGTGACAAGATCCCAAAACAGAAGACCAGCTTATCTAGCATGACATTTTATTAGAAATTTCCAGACTTTGAATTGTACATTTCACAGGGAAAGAAATATGAAAGGCACTAAGAATATTTACCTGTTTTCATGTTGAAATTAGTCTGGAGGATGCACAAAAGCATCTTTTACTTCTTCATGAAGAAGAAGTGGAGTTAGAGTTCAAATAACAGAAAAAGAGTCTAGGGTGGGGAAGGCTAGGCTTTAGTCAATTATATAGTCTATAAGTGATCTTCAGTCACCAAATATTTAGTGAGTTCTAAACATCTGATGTCTTGTAAGATTTGATTTTTTTATATAAGGGGCTCGTACTCTTGAGAAAATATTTCTGGATTAACTAAGACTTTTCCTCAAGGTGGGAGCTAGGGTTTGAAAGAAGGGGGGAGGGATGTTAACACAGAGCATTAGGTGACGTCTGATATTAGATAAGGAGGACATTCTTCTGAACCCATAAAATAGCTGGCTAGCTAACACAATAGACAGTGTAATATATATCTTTAAAGAAGCCGATAACAGGTTTTAATTTCCTTTCCTTTTCCTTTTTCACTAGAAAGGGTGAAAAACCTCAGGATTTTTGACACCTGAGGCGGGGGGGGACGGCCGGGAGCGCTGTCCGCGGTGCTGAAGGGGCCGCCCGGGGCCGCTCCGGGCGCTGTCCGCGGTGCTGAGGCCGCTCCCGGCGGCGGCGGTGGCGGGGGCTGACGCGGGGGGAAGGAAACTCGGTGTGAGCCTCAGGCGTCATACCAGGGGCTGCAGCGTGGGCTGCTGAGTGTTTAATAGTAACAGGAATTAACCACAAGTCATTTTATGATTCCAATTCTAAACGCCTCCGTGAGTTAGGTGCTCTGTTGGGCTGAGATTATAGGTAGCTGTATTTTTTTTTTCCTAGAGACCTTAGAAAATCAGACTGACAACAGTGGTCACTTTGTCCAAAGCTTATGTCTTGTTTAATGTGCTAAACCTGACGACGACTCTTATATTTTCAAAACTTCTCACCAAAACTAAATTAAGTTATTAAAACCAAAAACCGGTTAGACTACAAGCTGCATCTGAGCATTCACAATTAAAAACGTATCTAAGGATGTCTCATGTCCTTTATTTCAACAGCACCAGGGAGGGAGGCAATGAACTTTCACAGTATTCACGTGGGTTGGTTTTATTTCTCCTTGGACTACGAAAAAATATAAACGAGTAGAAGAGAATAAATGAAACAGTAAATAGAAGAAAAAGCATCTCTCTGCATTTTTTACTGGGGGATATTCTAAGTGTGAACTGAAGGAGTCGCTAGATACCCTTGCTTTTAACACTAGGTGTTCTTTTTAAAGTGCTCCTGTAGTCAAATCGTCTGATTGAATTCTCTGCTAGACTGCAGAACTAGCCATTCATGATACTTATTTTTGACATTGCAGTTATGCCTCCATCTTAAGGAAAAAAAAAATCAATGGTGTTTAATAATCCTCTTTCAGAATGTGCATTTCTTTTCATCAGTATTTTACACTGTTTTAAGTAAAAGTGTGCAGGGGAAATCAGCAAGGTAAAATGATACAAAGTTCATGTGAATTGCTAACACTTCTAGGGATACAGAGCACAAACACTACAAGTTATAAACATAATGCTGCTGTTACTTATTTACAGGTCTACAACACAAAGGTGTTAATTAAGAATAAACTGTAACTCACCTCTGCCATGCTCTGCTTCTGATAGATTTCACAGAGTGTTTTCATTAGCTTGGCATCATTGGTATTCTGTAAAGTGAGGTTTATTCTATGTTCTTCTGCATGTATCTGTGGGGGAAGTCTCCCAGTCATATTTTCTTTATTAATGAAAAGCAAAGGAGGCAGATAAAGGAGACAAAAGATGTAGGCAGAATGTAGAAAAAAAATAATTTTCCTGATGGGAAATACAGGAATTATGTTTCAGTGTTTGGAGTAAAGATCAAGTAGGTTCAGCATACCATGACTTAGATTGTAAAGTCCGGCAGTCCTGGTTTAAGGTATTTCAGTGGATGCAGGCACACAACTAATTGCATTTCCAAGAAAAATCTAAACTAGTCCAAGAACGGATTTATCTTCTTTGGAATGCCTGGTCAAAAAACAAAAGTCTGTGACTGCATTTGCAGATATAAACTCAGTATCCCATTATCAAATTGGGAAATGCTGTTGTTCTCGTTGAGGACAGCAAAATGACAAACTACATAGATCATAGTACAGGGAGGAACAGCAACATTTCCATAATACTGGAGTCAAAGGAAGGCAGAGTGCAAAATAAGAGAGTGGCAGAATCATAAACTAGTAAATCCCGAAGTTACTGTCTTTTAAGCAACACTGCAATTTCAAACAAGTTTAGCGAAACAGGTCTGTGCATTCAACAAGGTTGTTCCAGCACTGCCGATTCCTATTACCTTGCAACAGCAGCCTGGTGCTCCGTTATCACTGGGTCCGGAGCAAGTTCCTAGGGACAGTCAATATACAAGCCATAGCTTTTATCCTACTTCATGCATTAAAATGAGTAACAGTTAGTGATTGTAAATATCATTATCTTTTTTTCCCCCAAACCTGAACGTTACTCTGATAAACCGGCATGACTTTGTTGTCAGCCTTCTCTTTCAGAACTCTAAAGCTAAGTGATCTCGACCCAAGCAGTCAGCTATTAAAATACAGGAATTGATTTTCACACAACCGATTCCCTTCTCCCCTCCAGCAGCATCCCCTCCACCNGATCGGTTGCATAATAGAAATTGGGAAGGCTGTCTGGCAGGCAGCCTTAAGCAGAGAAGAGCTATCTCAATTTCTCTCACTTAATCTTGGCTTCGCGTCAGAAGCTGTGCAGCAGTGCAGTAGAACGGGAGCACGGCAAAAGCTCCGCAAGTGAGACGGCGGGTGCTCGCTATGTGGCGGTACCTCAGCGATTTCTCGAGCTGGATTACCTATTGATTTTCCTCCTTTCTCGCCTCCCAGGTTCTCTCGGCTGGACATTGTGTGTGTTTGGATTTTCTCAAGGATTCTCCCCCGACTAACATGGATGTCCCACCATTCCTTGCAGTTGAAGGTTGCTCCTTGACGCAGTGAATGAAGAACATGCAGGGATTGCTAATGGGTTTGGAAAGCGTAGACTCTCTGCTCGCTCTGTGACCATGCCGTGATCGTGTCTGAGGGCCATCAGTTTACGTATCCTCACTCTCACCCTACCGGGAAACCTGACGGCTTAGAAGGGGGAAGTAAGGCAGCGCGTGTGTGCGTAGAAACATCATGAAGATTATTTCCCATATTGTAACTAATTCAGTCTTCAGATGCACCATTAGACTCCTTCTTTGCTTACTGTGGATTGGATATTCTCAAGGAACCACACATGTATTAAGATTTGGTAAGATTTCCCGACACTTTTTTCATTGTGTGTTTAATCCTGAATGTGATATACGTAGGATTGACTCAGAAGGGGATGCTGGGGGAGAGCTGGGACGTGCTACCGGACTCGGGCAGCGAAGTCCCTCTTTATTTTGCGTCCGGAGGGATGAATTGCTGTGTGATTTATTTATTTATTTTTTTCTGTCTCTTCTGCTCATTGTAGCCGTAGTAACGGCACGTTGGTGTTGATAATTATAATAACAATAGAAAAAAGACTGAAAACGCGGTCGCCTAAGGCTCTGCGCAGCTTGTGTGGCTTCCTCGTAATTGTTTCCATTGTTTTGCTTTATTGTTTCCATAGTAGGGGAAAGCATGGCTAATACGGTGCTTGATCAGTTAAAAACCTGTCAAGTAGTTGTTAAGTTTCGGCCGCCGGTCTCTGATCACCGCCCCCCCCCCGCCTCCTTCCCCCCGAGCCCATCCCGTGCGGGCGTAACGCTGTGATTTGAGACCTCTGGGCTGATTTCCCTTGAAGTATCTGTCTGTTTGCTTGACACTTGAGTGGCGTTTAGGGTTAGAGAAGAGATGATTTATGTCTTGAGCGGTGCTCGGGGCAGAGCTTGTGCGGTACCTTTCAGAAGCACAGCTTTCCTATGCGAGGAAAGTTGTAGGACTTCCTCCCTCTCCCGGGAAAAAGAAAACAAAAACAAAAAACAAAAAACAAAAAACAAAAAACAAAAAACAAAAAAAAAAAAAAAAAAAAAAAAGCAACAGGGTAACTCAANTCAGAATGACATTTCAAGACTAGAGAAGGTTTATAATTTAAAGGCTATCCCAGCTGGACCAGGGCACTAACCTTAAGAGCTCTGCCTGTGCAAGCGCGCGTGTTCGAGTGTCTAAGCAAGCAAGCGAGGGACAAATTCCAGTCACTGCATCCCCTTCTGAAGTTTGGCAGTAAGGAAGGACAGGAAGGAAAGTTCGGAAAGCAGGTCCGAAGGGGTCTATGTGGCCGGAGACGACCTTCGGCGCTAGTCCGGGGCGAGCTACGGTGGGAGCCGCACGTCAGGCTCCTCCTGATTGCCCGGGTACTGCGGGCGAGCCGCGGCGGGGGGTGGCCAGGAAGGGACAAGCTGAAAACTGCTCCCCCATACAAGCGGCATCCTCTGTGCCTGCCGACAGCACGGGTGGAGGGAGGAAGAGCGGATTTCCCGCATTCGCGCTGTCCGCGGTAAACTGTGTCAGCCGCTGCATCCATTTCTGTGGGGCACAGAAATCTCCTGCTTTTGCCTGGGAATAATGCCTTGGTTTCTATCTATTTTAGTTTAAATCAGCACCCCCGCGCACACTTTTATATGCAGGGGTAGGTGAGTAATGATTAAAAAGTCACCAGCCTGTTACCAATCTCGTGTGCTGAATGCCTAGCAGCACTTTTTTTTTCTGCTTCCATCTGGTCTAAAGGTGGTGCTTAAGGCACGTTGCTCTTAGCAACCGTCCTCAGGAATGCCTGTTTCTTTGGACACGGCTAAACGGGCCCGTATATCATTGTGGGGTCTATTTTGCAACCAGTCTGATCCATAATCATGGCCGTGAGTTTAGAGCTAGGATGCCTGTAATCTGACACCGGCCGGCTGTCTGTCTTTCCACGGGCGCCGAGAGCCTGTCTCTAAGAGCCTGAGTTACTTTCAGGTACAGCTATGTAAACAAACGTCTTCCCGGTCGCAGCACTAGCAAGAGGTGGACTTTCCTTGTTTAGAGCGGCACTCCCTCTGAATTGTTGGTTCAGTGTACCTCTAGAGACTGCCCTAGAGAGCAGCGGTTTGGCAAGCGTTAGAACAATAAATAATCCCGAGGCTGAAAGGTGGTGCAGCGGGTCTCTGTTGCCCAGTGACATGGTGATGCATGCGTATGTTTTACTGGGCTAACTTCCCTTCCCAACTGCGTCCTGGTCACACAGCTGGCCAACAAGTTGTGCTCACTCTACTCTTTGTAGCAGCAAAATAGAAAAATCCGTTTCTGCATCTCTGCCTGCTTTTCCCTTGTCTTTGTAAAGAATTGTTTCCAAACCACCACTGAACATTAGAAGTAGGTAGGGAGCAGTTGGTAAGTTTATTCTGTTGTGGAGAAGGTAAGACGTCAGAAGAGCAGGAGGACTTTTGCCCGGCTCATCCAGGCCTGTTGCACATCTCTGTTTTAAAGGAGTCTGGATTTAGCTTAGTCCAGGCTAAGTCACTCTGTCTGTGACCACGAGAGAACTTCCACGCCTTCCCCAAAGGCTGACATCTCTGTCTCTGTGCAGAGCATAGTAAGGTGGAGGGAGGGAGCAGGGACTGAACTGTGGAAAAGCTTTGGTTACTTCTGAGGGGGAATTCCCCACCGCCTCCTCCGGGTTCCCGTGCTATCGGTCCCTTCGGGACGTCCTTGTGACCAGGAGGACGGAATGCCCTGGAGTCCTTCCCGAGGAGAAGCGAGAGCTGAGGAGATTCCCTCCAGAAGGCAGCCTGCCAGCCCCCGCTCTTCTTCCTCAGCCAGCAGTGCTATGGCAACAGGGGAGAGCTTGAAGCCTGCCAGGGCTGCAGCCCCCTCATTCCTCCTGTGCAAATTAGCAACCATGGATTCACATTGTCCTTCCCACGGCTCCTCTCATTGTTGGGACTAGCCAGTATGTCCTTTCTCCCCCTCCCTTTCTCTCTAAAGCTACCTTTTAGCAACCACACAGGGAATTCGAACCGGCTGGGTTATTTGTCAAATTCGGGAGGTTATTTCTGTCTGTACCTTACGGAGCAAACACGGAGAGAGGCTGGTGCGATGGCACCGTTCCCTCCCCAGCGACACCTGCTCAGGCATCTGGACACCCACCTGTTGCTGCTGCTGGAGCTGGGCGACGTGGTATTCGGGCATCACACCAGGCGCCCTTCCTGAATGACGCATTGCTTCATAGGACATGCGACCAAGCTCGCTCCCTTGTCCTTTCTGAGCAGTTTCCCACAAGTGAGCCCAGGGAACGCTGAAGATAAGGTTTGTGTATATAGTACTTGAGGGTGTTAAATGGGAACAGCCCTAAGCCATTGATGCGAATAAAAGGATAGGTCTCACCTTGACGAGGGAGAAAAACAGCAGACTAGTATTTGTCTCTCCGCTGTGCTAAGTGTGATGGAAGCCTTTTCCTTATCACTTGGCACCGAACGAAAGCCAAAATACGTGACCGCCGACACATCTTTTACGTTATCGGGGATCACATTTCGCAGCTTTCCGATTCACTGCTCCTGTGTAAACTCCGACCCATGGTAGCGGCTCCCAAGAAATTTCAGAGAACACGGCGGATCCAGAGCCCAACAGATCCACCCCTCTGCCCACGACGGCTGGGCACGTCGGGCTGCTTTTCTTAGATCTGCCTTTACCTCCTGAAGACATCTCAACACCTTGTCCCCGAAATGCTGAATTAACAAGCCACTAAGAGCTGTCAAACACCTCTAATTGCTCACCCGTGTTTTCAGAAGCCCACCCCTTGTCTTGCCCAAGGCAGTAAGAGCCTGGGCTACTTAAACCCCCTTTTTTCCCACCTACTACTGCTATATGAAGCTTGATTGTCAGCGCTTTGAAGTCTGGAGTGCTCTAAAATGCCCTCTTTTATTTAAACTGCCCGTTTCCGGCCTTGTCTCTACTACTGTGAGCAATTCCTCTTTCCTACAGCAAAGGTGTGAAGAGAGACCTGTGACGGGAAGGTGAAAGAGATTTGACCACTGTATTTGCTCTCATTATTCGTGGAAATGTGGTGAAAGACTATAGATCTCCACTGCAGGGTGCTCACTTGCCTGATAAGTTTTAACCCACTTCGTGTGATGTTTTATTTTCTTCAGGACATTCAAGAAGGGTAAAGACAAGTAGAGGCATATACCTGTAGTTTTGACTTTTTGGTGCTTTGGAGTTGCCTGACTTGAAGCAGATGAGAGAGGGAGCTGAATGTTTTGTGTTACAATGAACTATAAAGAAAGGGTGTGTGTGCACATGTGGCTTCTTCCAGCTTAAAAGCAAAAGAAAGTCAAGCGGGAGATAGGAAAAACTTTTCAATGGAAAAAGGAAGAATTTTGAACTCTCACCATTTCTAAGCATTTCTTACTACTGACTATTTTTTTTTTCCTAAAAATCCACCTCAATAAGTTCTCATGAAGCCTAGCACTTTCCTGTTGACCTACATAAGATAATAATCATAGCCAATCAAACATTATAAAGTCATGTACTTTTTGTGATTTAGGAAAAATCCCCCTCATTTTTCAACTCCTTTGTGGGAACCCCAAGAGGGTAATTGCTAGATGCTTGAGTCTTCCTCTGTGAAGATTTAGCATGGGTTTCATCTGACATACTTCTTAGCTAAGCTCCTTTGTCATAAACAGATTGAGTTTATCTCCATGTAATTGTTTTTATGAGCTCGAGTGTGGCAAAAACAAAGAGTTTGGCTCATTGGGTTCACTGCCTGTGGAGGTGACAGTGGATGTCAAAACACATGGTTCTGGCATTCAAGAGACCATTTAAAAATTGTAGCTATTAAAACCAGCGAAGTCATGGCACACCAGTGGCAACTAGCTCAGTACAGATGTGTATGAGACAAAAGATCAAGTGAAAAATACCTGCTGGGTAATCGAGTGGAGTTTTCCTAAGGGGGTTGCATTAACCCTCCTGCTTGTCTACTTTCTTTCCTTTGGATTTTGCATTTACATCCTTTTAGTGGGAGGAGGAAAGCTTTCTGCCTCTATTTGAGAGAAACAAAAAAATGTACATATCTTATTTGAGTGGGGAAGGCAGTCTGCCTTCAGATCAAGCGTGTGATGAAAATCTGCAAGCCAGACTCTTATGGCAGCCCTCGGGGGTCCATGTCTTGGCAAGTCCAGCATTCAGAGCCAATGAAAAATTTACTGCCATGGAGAAGAAGCTTTCAGTATCTGTTAACATCCTCACGAAGAGGAGTTCAAAATCAGTCTTATAAACAACAATAGAAATCTTTGAAAGAAGAGTACGGTTAAGAGCCTCGGGAAGGCAGCAAGGAGGTGAGAAGCATTGTTATTGACTGGTCTAGATTAAATAGCAGAGGGGAAGATTTCAATTTGATAACGTCACAGCCCTTCCTGTTTTTCTTTGCTGCTTCTGCTGACAATTTTGTAAGGTAATTAAATTGGCTGATTGAAGTCACAGTGGTCATGGGGCGATAAAGACCGTTTGGATTTAATGGAATTTAGAAACAACGGTGCACTGCACACAACTCTTACAGAACGAGAATTTTAATGACTCATTCAGGGTGCTGACTACATAGAATGTCCTGGACGAGTTTAATTGAAAGGGCAAAGCTGATTAGCTGTATACAGTCTTTATTGCACTAGATAGGGGAATTAGACTTATCCTTTTAAAAGACTCATTATTGCATTATCAAGATTTAATGTAGGTTAAGAAAGCTTTCATCAGTGTGGGCTTTCTGGAATATCCCCGGATCCTTTCACCCAGTGTTTGGAACACCAATAGTCTCATAAAATGATTTTCACACAATTGCCTGATAGCTTGTATTCTTACTGGCTGCTTACTCTTACTGATATCTTGCTTCTTACTGACTGCTACTTGTCCTTTGAAGAGATGCAATGCTCAAGTATTACCTCCAGTTTAAATGTAGTTTCTGAAAAAAATGATTTCTGCCACCAGAGATAAGAAACTAGAGAAAAGGAGATTTTTTTAAACTTAATATTAGAGTTTAGTTTTATTAGTTTAGTTTTAGTTTTTTTTTCCCATTTATTTACGTATTTATTTTGTAATAAATAAGTTATTATCATAATTATTAACGTAATCATATGTTATTATATGTTATTAGAGAAAAACCCCCAATTTAGGAAAAAAGCAAACCAAACATTTTGTAGTCATTGTAAATAAAGCAGATCTTTGTCCCCTACTTAATATAGACATTTTACATTGTCTGTTTACCTTGTCTGTTTCTGAGTTTTAACCTTCATCCTCTTTAATCTCTTTCAGAGGAACAATTACTAGAAGGTATGTCAATAATGCAAAAGAGAAAATAGAGGGTGTCTTATTTCCATACTTGCCGATCTGCAAGGCAAATTAATTTTTCCTGAATAAGCTTTTTATAGAGTTATGCTGTAATGTGTGTTGGAAGATTAGATTAAACAGCATGATAACATAATGACATAATGTCATTATGCTGTCACATCTGAACTGGAATATGGAGAATCAAAGATCACTGTCATATCAATACTTATAATTTTGTCTGTGTCCCTTGCTATCCATGCTGTGTTCTCCCCTTTCTTCTCCTCCTCACTCCTGCCCCATTCCCCCCCGAGTCCTCTGGTTCCTTTGTTATACAATAATAATTGTCTTGGGCACCTTCAATTTAAACAGCTAAAGCTCTCAGTAATGCAAAGAATACAGAATAAACATGTGATGATCATTATTCCAATACTGGAGCTCAGCCAGATCTGGATAAAACAGGTGGCATAGTAGT
>WAAG01051658.1:614-17416 GCA_013390105.1 Tichodroma muraria
AGAATAAAGCTGCTATGGGACTGAACATTTAATGAATGAATTCCAGTCTAAACACCTGAAAGAATGAAACAGAACTAAAACCTCTACAGCACGCAGAGTTCTTAGTTTTCTGAACTAACGTGAACGTTAAGATCTTGTAAAAAAATCACAGATTAGGAGCATTTTTATTTTCTCAGTAAAATAATTCAAACTTTCTATGAAAACAAGTCCTCAAGATGGTGTTTTAGCCTTAAGCTTGCAAAATGCCTTTGGGCCATCTTTCAAGTACTTTATTTGACATTCAGAGCAGACATTTTTAAATCACACTCTACAGTACATAAAGTCATCTAGGTAGCACAATCTTTACAATAAAAAAATGGACAGAATGTAAAAGTTTAATTAGAATCTCTCTTGTTCCACTGTACTATGAGACACTGAAAGGTATTAAGACAAATTAACAACAAAAGAGATACCCTATGGCCACATTTTAGGCATAACCATATCGAAGTGCCTCCATCAGTTTCCTCTTCCTCAGCCTTCTCTTGTGTCTTACTGTCTGCCTTGCAGTCCTGACAAACATGCCATTCCACATTCTGCAGTGCCTTTCTCACATGCCCTTGGTCCAGTCCTTTACGAATATGCTTGCACACAGGTTCTACAAATTAAAAAGCACAAGAAAGATATAGGTACCATAACAAATGCAAGCATTGAAGACACAGGCAGCAATCCAGAAGTTAGGATGGTCTTTCTAGCCAAAGAAACACTGACAATTTATCAGAGTATCAGAAAGAAACCTTTTGTTACCACCATTCACAATCTGGGTATACTGTTGCTGCATCCTAAACTTTACTTTGAGGTGTTTTTATTGCTCAGACAGTGTGACAGCTCTGAATCCATCTTTGTTGAAGAAAGATTACAGCCTCAAGACTGCAAACTTCTCCTGGCATAAGCTGAAATTGGTGCAAATTTTTGGACCTACAGTTCTATTCCTGTCCAAGATTAAAGGATTTTATGTGCAAATGCTAGCCAACAAGAGACAAACACAGATATTCAGCATTTTTTCAGCCTTTCTGTAAAACATAAGCTTCATCTACAACCTCAAAATTGTCACTTAAAAAACAAATCAAAAAGTTTTGTATATTGGCAACTACTGTTATAGTGGAATTATTCACCATGATCAGTCTTAGTTTCATTTGTGGGTTTACAGGTCTTTGGCATTGTAAGATAACCTATCTATAGACAAAAAAATTGAGATGCCAGCAGCAGTTAGAATATAACTGATCTCTTTGCAGGAGAAAAAGAGGAACAGTTACAGTAGACATTGACCCTGACTCCAGGAAACGAAAAAGCCCCCAACAGCCCCAAAAACCATACCAGAAAAAAGCAGCTAAAAAAGACATCCATTAGAGACAGAAGCTAACACAAGAAGACCAGGACATTCAGGAAACCAAAGCAGAGTGGACTTAAACAGGCCATCCCACCAAGCCACCTCAAACTCTAAGTGCTCTCTCTCTGAACTAAATCAACGTGGCTCAACTCACTTCCCCAGCTGGGATCAACAAAAAAGATGAGAAAGACACAACCTGTGACCTGGCAGATAAGGTGGTAGAAGAGAATGCTACACAACACAAGTGAAAACAAAATCTACAATAACCAGGGTAAGCAAGACAAAATAAAAAAAAATTCAGCACGGGTGAGATCCAGTGGAGCTAGGAGAATAAAATTTAGTATCTGGGATTAGGAACTATTAGGAACAGAAGAACAGAAAGAGGTTTTAACCAAAATACACTATGAGAGCTGAAGTGTCCAGAGTCAGTACCGAATTAGCTGCTAGAATAAAGGTAAATTGCTTCACAAAAAGTATTTTAGTCACAGCTTTTACTGATAAAGCAAGAATCTTCTGCAACAAACTTTTCACTAGGAAAATGCAACTTAAGCTTAGTAGCTGACTCCACAAACCTTTATAGTCTAAATAATTTTACACAATCTGTATCAGTAACTAACTGTGTGAGTTTCCTGAAAAAACAGAAACTAACCTCAGTTTTCAAGACAGGATTATTATTTTCTAGCATTCTTAGAAAAGTCACGACAACAATATTTCTTGCTAAACTTGAGTTTCAATTAAAAATCCAGATTTTGTAAATGAGACTTCAAAGCCAGGGACTAGTGTGAAGGCCTTCTAATGTTAATCAGCTTTCAAGCCTTCTTTGAGGTTAAAAGAAAAATTAGGTCCACAGACTTCTCCAAGGAAACATACTCAGTGTATCAGGAGACTCATCAGACTGTGCAGTTTTGCCTTTGATGCGTTTCTTTCCCATATTTGTTTTCTGTAATTGTTCCTAAAAGGAAGAGTGACCTAGCAAAAAAAAACAGTAAGATTAGAAATTAGTTTTAGCTTTCCTTGTTCATTGCTACACAAGTTATTTCTATGGCCAAGCTGCCCCTTGAGGTGAATTAACTTGTTTTAATTTGACATTTTCAAAACAAAAAAATATTAATTATATTTTAATATGAAACAATTGTAACTGTTGTTTAATATGAAACAATTGTAACTTGTATACACAAGATCACAGTGTGAATTACAAAACCCAAATGATTTAAAGTGTTAAAAACATTGCACAATACTGGAAACTTCAGTATCAAAAATCCTATAAACCTTAAGGACTTTAACAAACACCACAGGGATTTTATGAAAAAGAACTGGTTTTGTCCCAATTAAATCTTGAAGCATTTGTAACCTCTTCATTTTGTTGACTGTAAATTCCCTGTGTCTTTGATGAAGTCTGACACAAGTAAAATGTTCTTAACGTATTTGAAAATATACAGACAATAGGAATTCTGATTTTTCAATTTCTTTACTGGAGAAGATTTATCATCACCTTCCCCACATATGAAGCAAATAATTCAGTCGAGTCTGTTACCTACTATACCTGTGGACACTTCTCGACAAGAGTGATCGTACCACTAGAGAGTCCTAAGCCAAGTGCTTGGCTTCAGATAGGTGGCTACTGCACATGTGATAGAACATTTTTAGTTTAGTCTGTAGTTTCTGTACCTTACCTGACAAAAGATCATCCAAAAATCTCAGGTAAACTTAAAACCCAACAAATATTGCACAATGAAAACAAGGAAGCTAAAAGGGTTCAAAATCAAGTCTCTGCAATCTTTGCAGGCTAGCTTAACCCTGCTGTCCACTCTTCACGTAAATACAATCAGCACCAAATCTGTATCAATTCATCTTTCCAAATCCATTTCTTTGCTTGTACTTGGCAGCACGCCAGCCACAGAGCACAACTGTCTCCTTGGAGCTGGTCACAGCCAAAAAAATTAAGCCAGACCAAGAGAATCAGAAAGAAAAATTAAGCTGGGGAGAGCTTAGGCATGATATTCACAGAGGACGTTTTGTATGAAAAGCCATTTAAAAACACGAGCATGTTTGCTGAACACACTCTTAGGGCAGGAGTTAGGCAATCAGGCATGAGCATACTCTTAGGGCAGTTGTTGATGGCTGGTTGGCAGCCACTTCATCGAAAGCAGAATTATCAACTTTTGCAACTTAGCATTCAGCTTGATCAGAAAAAGAAGTAACTGCTCATCCAACAACCTTCCTCTACAGCACATTTTTCTGCAAAAGGCTACAACGCTTGATCTTGTATAAACAACTTTTAATTAATAAAATCCTTTCCAAATTGTCCTTGCTCCTGCCGGGAAGGCAGGACAGCATCACCACGTGGTTAATTTAACCCACGCTGTGCCTGGGCAGACCTGTCTGACAGGCTCTGCACCAGCCTTTCCACGGCACAGCCCTCACGAAGAAATGCACAGCCTAAACCACTAAAGCATTTTATGTTTTCTAAAAGAAGATAGAGAGGTCTGTAAACGACCAAACGCGCACCTGCGTTTGACTGCCATCCTGGAAAAAAGTTCTGAGAGCCTCGCTTGGGGAATCCCCGGGGTGCGGCGGGCAGCAGGCCGGACCCTGTCGCCAGCCGGCACTTCCCGTGCCGCGGGCCGCAGGTAATCCCCGAGCCCGTCCCAGCCCGGCCCGCAGCCCCCGCACCGGCCCATCCCGCACCGGCCCATCCCGCACCGGCCCATCCCGCACCGGCCCATCCCGCGTCTGGGCCGCCCCCGCGACCCGGCCCCGCCTGCTTCCGATCAGCGCGCGCCACGACTGACAGCTGCTGCAGCCAATCGGGAAGCCCGCGCGTCCCCGCCGGAGCGACGGCTGCAAGCACCGGCGGAGCGAGTCCCGGACTGGGAAGAGAGTGGCCGCGGCGGTAGGAGCGCGGCGGCGGTCCCGAAGGGCTCCCGTCCCTCACCTGCCGGTGCGGCGGGGCGAACAACTCGGTGGCGCATGACTCCGCCAGACGGGGCAGACGGCAACCTCTCACCTCGATCACCGGTGGCGGGGCGGCGGTCACCGGCTACCATGCGCGCTCCCGGCGCGCTGCATTGTGGGGCCGCGACCGGCGGCGGGGCGCGGGACGCGTGCGCGCATGCGCGGGAGCCACGCCGCCTCCCTTGCCCTCCTCTCTGGGGGCGGCGGGGTCGCGCGGGAAGGAGAGGATGGGTTCCAGGGGCAGGGGAGGCTCCCCGGCGCTCGGGACACCTGAGCAGCAGCCATGTGTGCGGGACGTTGTTTGGTGACGTACCAGCGCGACCTGTCCCACCTCAGGGCGGTGGAAACCGCGTGGGCTGTCAGTGTGTGTGCGTGACTCAGACTGCCCGGCAGACACGAGCCGATTACGATGGGTTTGCTCATAACTATTAATGCACATTAAGTCTACTGCTTCCTCGTGAGGGGAAGTGGAGGGGCGGGCACTCTCTAGCGACCAGTGACAGGACCCGAGGGCAAGGCGTGAGGCTGTGTTACGGGAGGTTTAAGGTTGGATATTTAAAAAGAAAAAGATTCTTCTCCTCAGCGGGTGGCTGGGAACTGGAACAGCCTACCCGGGAAAGTGGTCACTGCATGGGCCTGACAAAGCTCGAGAAGAGTTTGGACGATGCTTTTCAGGCACAGGGTGTGACTCTTGTGATTGTCCTGTGCAGGGCCAGAAGTCAGACTGGTCGACCATCCTTGTAAGCTCCTTCTAACTCAGCATATTCTGTGATTGTGTAACATGATTTGCATAGGAGTAGTTAATGAACTTTGTCCCATACTCAAGCCTTGTCTTCCCTGATTTTTTCTTTGCTCAGGGGACAACAGAAATGACCAACCAAGAAGAAGCAGAGATACAAATCTCAGAGTTAGATTTACTGTCTAGCATGTTTCCTTATGAGGAAGAGTTTTCTGTGACAGACCAACTGGCTCTAGCTGAACTGAAATACTATGTTGAAAATGAGTCTGCAGAGGTGCCATCTTCAAAAGTTCAGTTTATACTGAATGTAAAGACAGAGGTGCCTAATGTCTCTATGGTATTGTAAACCCCTTTTTTAAAAAGTTATTTTATTACTTTGTGGGATTTTATGGCTTATGTGAAGTAAACGTTTGCTCATTTGCTTTTAGGTGGAATTCTCTATGGCCTGTGCTTTACCATTTAAATATCCGACTGTTCTCCCAGAAATTACTGTGAGGTATGACTGCTAATAAAACATTTATAAGTTAGAGTATGTTGCACAAATATGATCAGAGAAAGCAGTCCTTTTTTTTTTTTTGATGGTTTACTGCTGAATTACACCAGTTTGACAACACTGCTAAAGAAAAAACAAATATACAAGCTTATGATTTCTCTGGTGTGCTCAGCAAATAACTGAGGGAAAGGGAAAAAGCATGAAGGAGCCATCATCTGTACAGAAGGGTTACATTAGGTACTGTTCATAGGTCTGATGCTCAAGAAGAAAGATGTGTCTGTTTTGATAAAGCTTAAGACTAACTAAAGGGGTGAAAAGATAGTCGAAGGTCTTCTTCTTCTCTTGTCACAATGCTGTTGCTTCCAGCCTTCTGATTTTTTTATTTCTGTTTAAAGAAGTAAGACTTGTGTATTGCAGGAAATTAGTTCAGCACCATACTTACTTTTCAAGTACCTTTTTCTTGATTTTGTTTTACAGATTGATAGTGCTGTTTGTGAATTCAAGAGATACTTTCATAGCTAATATGAGTTAAATATCAATAGCAAGTGCTTATTATCTAGCTATGCCTGATTTTCTTGGCAGGTTGAAGCAAAACTTTTGAAAATTAGGAAGCTGGGGAATGGTCTGGAACACAAGTCCTGTGAGAAGCAGCTGAGGGAGCTGGGGTGTTTAGCCTGGAGGAGACTCAGGGGAGACCTCATCACTTTCTACAGATACCTGAAAGGGGACTGTAGCCAGGTGGAGATTGGCCTCTTCTCCCAGGGAACCAGCAACAGGATAAGAGGAAATGGCCTCAGGCTGTGCCAGGGGAGGTTCAGGTTGGACATTAGGAAGAATTGCTTCATGGAAAGGGTGTGGTCAGTCATTGGAAGGAGCTGCCCAGGGAGGTGCTCAGTGCATTACTGGATATGGCACTCAGTGCTCTGGTTTGGTTGACAAGGTGATCATCGGTCAAAGGTTGGGCTTGATCTTGGATGTCTCTTCCAAACCCAAGGGTTCTGTTATTCTGTGTTTTTAAAAACAGGCTAAATTGTAAACACATATCTCTTCATATGCATTTATATTCTTATTTTTCTTTAGGTCATCATTATTAAGCCGCTCTCAGCAGATTCTCCTGAACTCTGATCTAAAAACATATTTGATGCAAAACTTCAGTGGTGAGCCCTGCATGCTGAGTGCGAGGGAATGGGTTAAAGACCACGCAGCTGCTTACATTGACAAAGATCTTTCGTCCTCCTCAATGACAGCCTCAGATGCCACACAGTCAGAAGTTACCACGTTCACTCGATTGTGGATCTACAGTCATCACATTTACAACAAGCAAAAAAGAAAGAATATTATTGACTGGGCCAAGGAGCTCTCTCTTTCAGGGTTTTGCATGCCAGGGAAACCAGGTGTTGTTTGTGTAGAAGGTTTACAAAATAGTTGTGAAGAGTTCTGGTCAAGGTTAGTTCTTTGTACTTAAATGCCATTAGTAGTTGAATATTGGATTTTGTCATGTTGTATATGTGGCTAGAAGGTGGGAAATCCAACCACCTGCCAAGCTGTGAAGATCTGCAAAGTATTTGTGTTTATAATAATGCATGTGCAACTCTGAATATCCACTGTTCTGTTGGTTGCAACAGACAAAGCAACCAGTACTGCATGGTGCACATTTATTTCTGTTTTATTTTCCTCTGTGTTTGACTTTCATAGAGGTGGGCTGCAATACCCCAGTTGTATTAGATATGTGTGCTGTTATATCACTTTACATTTGTGTTTAATTCTGCTCCCATCATTTATCCTTCTGGGTGGTGCAGACTAAATAAGCATTGTAATTTGATTGTATCAGCTAAGACTGTGAGGATTCTTAGCGCAGGGAAGGCAGAAGTGAGCCCTGAAATGGAAACCACATCCTCATTAATTATTTTGTGAGGAATAGCATTAAAGTTTTTCAGTCCTGAGAAGATATAAAAAACCCAAGCTTCTGCTTATGAGAGTGTTTGCATGTGCGTAGTATTTGTATCACCAGCTCATGAATCATTATCTCTATCAATATATCTACACAAATAGAATTTATTGACTTTTGTGATAGTAGTTATTCCATAGTATTTCCTAAAACAGTCTTTATTTTTTAGGTAGATTAATATTTCCCCAATTGCTTTCAGGGTAAGAAGATTAACGTGGAAGAGAATTCTTATTCGGCACAGAGAAGATGTTTCTTTGGAAAGTGGAGGACATGCTGAGATCCAGAAGCAACGAAAGTTCCCCACATTGGAAGAAAAATGTTTTGATGCACATGGTGCCAGGGGAAATCATATGGACTTGGGGCAACTATATCATTTTTTAGAAGAAAAAGGATGTGCTGACATATTTCAAATGTACTTTGGGGTTGAAGGGCATTGAAGGAGTTGAAGATCAGCACAGGCCCCAGCACCTACATTTCTAATTTAATCTTGTAATAGATTCCTTAGTGTTTCTGCAACAGTTGATCAGGGAGGGAATTAATAATTCACGATTTATGTGATGAATCCAGTTTTCAATGAAAACAAATACCCAGTGAAATCCTGAATAATGAAAATGGCTATATGAATGCTTTATGCACTTTCTGGTAACCTGCTGGACAGTTACAGAACTATAGATGGATGAACAGATGGAATATGGTGAATGAATATACAAATAAAAAAAGACAAAAATGCAGTGTGGGTATCTCAGGAGGGAGAGCATGATGTTTACATTATTTGTTACTGTTTATGTACACGTCATGAAAACTTTTTTTTTAACGATATTCTACTTTCTACCTGAAAGTTTAGTAAGTCATGAGATCAATATTTTATTTAAAATAGAACCAAAGGAGGGAGCAGTTTTACAAGAGTCGTACTCATGCTACCAAGTTGAATTAGGATGCCTACTCTAAGGCATAAGAATTTTCTGTAGGTAAAAATGTGTGTGCAGGTAAGATAAGATACCATGGTGGCTCCACTACATCTGTTATTTTGGTTTGTGTAAAAGCAGCAGTGTACCAAGGATTAGGCTGGGCTCCCTTATAGCGTGCTCCAAAACTCTGAAGCGATCCTCAGCCTTCTGAGTTCGCAAGTTTTCAGTCCTGTAATATGAAGTGCATTATGTTGCATGTGTTTTTGTGTGGGATTTCAACTTTGTTGAAATCCACTCAAAGTATCAATGAATGCTACTTTTGTGGATACTGTATCTAAATGCCATGGTAGAAAAAGCAGACATCGGTTTCTTTGGATTAAATATTTTTATTATTATTGAGTAAATGTTTCTGTACACATCCAGTAAAATCGCTAACATTCAGCTTTCTGCTATGGATTTGGAACACCTTTTGTAGGGATACTTCACAGCGATGCCATTCGACAAGCGTGGGTAAAACTTTCCTAATTCCAAGGTCCTTGTAAGTGTGCAAGAACGCCGCGGCTCCGTAAAGGCCCCACGGGACGCTCGAAGTTTAGGATCGATGGATTTTATTTTTTTTCTTTAAAGGACGCTGTTGAGTTTAAGGCCACGCAAGGCGGCCTCCCTCCCGCGCCGCGCAGCCCCGCCCCGGAAGTGTCGCGGTGCCCGCGGTGGCTCCGGCCGGGTCCCGGTGCCGGTGCCGCCGCCGCCGCCGCCATGGGGGGCAAGAATAAGCAGCGAACCAAGGGCAACCTGCGGGTGAGCGCGGCCCGCAGGGCTGAGGAGGGTGGCGGGGTCGGCACTCCGGGTGCCCTGGGCGCGGAGCCGTGGGCCGCCCGAGCCCGGCTCCCACGGCGGGCCAGCGCGGTCTTCGGGCCCGGTTGTGATCGCTGCGGTCGGGCCCGGGGCCGCCTCTTGGCCTGAGTCGTGCTTTAGGGGAGTGTGGCTGCCGCCGCTGTGGTATTTGTGCGGAGAAGGGCAGCGAAATCCCTGCGGGTGTAGATTCGTTCGGTGTGTTTTTCTTTGCAGTCTGAGAGTACGCTCTTGCCAAAAGGCCAGGGATGATGTGACATCCGTCCTATCACTCAGGATTGTGGGAGAAGTCTGGTGTTCAGGTTCCCTAATTCCTCCCTGGGTTTAGGGAAGACTAGGAAACCCAAAGCAGCATGTCCTTAACAGCTCACATGTAGAAAAGGTGATTTAAACCCCACAAGCTCACAAAACTGCTGCTGTCATTAGGAAATTAAAGGTATTTGCATTATGAGGTGTCCCAGAGGACATTAAAGCATATCAGTCAGTTTTGGGGCAGTCTTTCCAAAAGAGTGTGGTTGAAACAAACCTTAGCTAATAATACAATGATCAAATGGGGTAAACTAGAAGAGGTACTGAGCTCCAAAACACACACTGTGTGATGGTATTTATTATACTTGCGACATATGCTTGCTTTTGTTCCGTTCCTCTAGATCATTTTTGGCTACTTGGTTGGTGGGCGAGTCCTTTATTTTGTCTATGTGTTTTTATTTGTTCAGAGAACAAAGGAGCATTCCCTGGTGGTTGTATTGGCCCATGATAAGAACTAGGAAAACCAGAAATAGTGAAGGGGGATAAATAGTTTCTTAATAAATTGTTTATAGTTTC
The DNA here is from genome assembly GCA_013390105.1 of Tichodroma muraria. NCBI lineage: Eukaryota > Metazoa > Chordata > Aves > Passeriformes > Sittidae > Tichodroma > Tichodroma muraria. Next base: position 10,701 of record WAAG01051658.1, read on the forward strand.
TTAATTGTTTGCTTGCAGAAGGAATTTTCCATTACACTTTTTTGTATAGCAAAAAAGCAATAAAAAGCAATAAAATAAAAAAATTTTCCATAAGTACTCATGCACTATGAGAAAAGAGAATTCTGAATCGCAGAATCATTGAATGGACTCAGAATGGTTTGGGTTGGAAAGGACTTTAAAGCTCACCCACCCCCTGCCATAGACAGGGACCACCTTCCACTAGACCAGGTTGTTCCAAGCCCCATCCAACCTGGCCTTGACCACTTCCAGGGATGGGGCAGACCCTGCTGTTCTGGGCAACCTGTGCGAGGACTTCATCCCCCTTCCAGGCAAGAATTTCATATCTAATGTAAACCTATTTAATTTCAGTTTGAAGTCATTCCTCCTTGTCCTTTCACTACAGTTCCTGATGAAGACTTCTCTCCAGCTTCCTTGTAGGCTCCCTGCTGATACCAGAAGGGTGTTATGAGGGCTCCCTGGAGCCTTTTCCAGGCTGAACAGCCCCAAATTTCTCAGCCTGATCTTAAACAGAAGAATCATTTTCTAGGTCAAACTTCTATGTTTGAAGTGCAGGTGGACTCTTCTTTGAGAGACTTTATTTTAGTTAGAAGGTTAATTATACAATATAAATAGGATCATATTTTCAAATGCATGATGTGTGCAAAATAAAATTAAATAGATAACTGACTACTGTCCCTGTTTTTTGTCAGCCTTCTAGCAGTGGCCGAGCTGCAGAGCTCCTTGCCAAAGAACGTGGAACAGTTCCTGGGTTTATAGGCTTTGGAACATCTCAGAGTGATCTAGGATATGTTCCTGCAATTCAAGGAGCAGAGGAAATAGACAGCCTTGTGGATGCTGATTTCCGAATGGTGTTGCGAAAACTTTCTAAAAGGGATATCACAACCAAGTTAAAAGTAAGTGTATCCTTTTCCCCCTATAATTTATTTTTTTTTTAAACAGAGAATAATACAGTTTTCAAGGGTGGACAAGGAAGAGGAAGTAACTAACACTAATTTCACTTTGGTGGATTTGCTAGAACTGCAATCCAGAAGATATCGTGGATAACCTGTAGCTACGTCCATCATGCAATTATCTCTATAGATGGTCATTTGCAAGAAATGAATTGATTTTTGGAAACGGAAGTTGCAGTTTCAGATACAAACTGGTAAATTACAGAACATGTCTACCTGACTTCTTAAGTCATGCTCTTGATATTTTGATTTTAGGCTATGCAAGAGTTTGGGATGATGTGCAAGGAAAGAGAAGCGGAAGTTGTTAAAGGTGTTCTTCCTTACTGGCCAAGAATTTATTGTAAAATTTCACTAGTAAGTATTGAAGCATTTAAATTAAAAACTTATCTATATACTTCCTGTGACTACCTCTAAGGTGGTCTTTGTTGACCTTTGTTGTAATTACTGACTTGTTCTAGGAGGAACATCAAGTTAAAGGAAAATACTGTTCTTTTTTCTTTGTAGACATATTTCAGTATTGGCAGTGAGTAAGATCTTGAACTGTTGATGTCTGGGCTGTACTTCCTTGATAGAACTGTTAGACCTTTATGTTTAAAAGATGGCACTGTATTTCTTAGGAAAAGTTCTTTTATGTGGATTCCAGAAGGGCTACAGAGTCTGTTCAGTTAACATAATTATAAATCTTCTTGATCTAGGACTAGTATCTTATCAGACTTAACACTAAAAAAAAACCCCAAACCCAAATATGCAAAGACCATGTGTAGCCAGATTAGCAATAAGTTTCTTGATATATTTACTGTATTTCCAAGCTGTCTAGAATGGCTACTGTTGAAAACATGATATGGGACAAAATTAAACTCTATTCTTACCCATTAGAGTAATTCCTACTGTTTCTTTCTGGAGTCAAAGTGTAGAAAATCATGATGTTGTACATTCACATGCAAATAAAGGATAACAATGCACAGCTTTATGATAGTTCTAATTCAGAAGATGTCTTCGAGGCTTCCTGTTTCTCCTGCCCTTTATCTGCCTGTAAAATGTTTGTATAAATTGGAAACAAAAAACTGTTGTTAGGGATATCAGGGAATGGTTACAATTCTGAGTGTACAACACTCTGTGAATATGATGCTACTAAATTAGGATTCTCCCCATACCTTGGGATACCAAAACTTTTGTTATTGGTTTGTATTTTCAAATCTATGTTCCAAATCAAATTAGTTGCAAAAACGACTTTTTAATCACCACTTTTGCTTTGAAGTACCTGAAATCAAAGGTAAATTTCTTAAACCATTCTCTCTTTTTCCTTTTTTTTCTTTGTTTAACAGGATCATGATCGCCGTGTTCGAGAAGCAACTCAGCAGTCTTTCGAGCAACTGATTCTTAAAGTAAAAAAACACTTAGCTCCGTACTTAAAAAGTATCATGGGTTACTGGCTGATTGCTCAGTGTGACACTTACTCCCCTGCTGCTTCTGCTGCAAAAGTAGCTTTTGAAAAAGCTTTTCCTTCGAGCAAACAACCTGAAGCCTTAGTATTCTGTAAGGATGAAATTCTTAATGTGAGTTTATACTTTTATATTTCTTTAAGGCTTTGTATATATCAACTTATATTGTAAGTTTAAAAGTCATCCTTCCCCCATCTGTTCTTCATGGTTAAACTTCTTTCTCACCTGAAACTTTGCACTTGTGAAGAGAACCATAGAATGGTTTGGGTTGGAAGAGACTTTTAAAAGGTCTTCGTGTTTCACCCCCTGCCATGGGCAAGGACACCGTCCACTAGACCAGGTTGCTCCAAGCCCTGTCCTGCCTGGCCTTGAACACTTCCAGGGATGGGGCAACCTGTTCCAGTGCCTCGCCACTATCACAGGGAAGAATTTCTTCTGTAAGGAAATATAAAAAAGAAGAAGAAGAAAGAATGTAGAGAAAAAAAATACATCTTTTTTTGGACTTGAGATGAGAATGACTGGAACCAGAGGAATGAATAGTGAATTTCCTTATGTGCATTCCTATGTAATGATGCTTAGTCAACACATAATGTTGCTGACAGATGGAATAATGATGCTGGAGTAGTTTAGCTACAGTGAAAAAGGAATGAAGAATGCTGAGCAGTGTTTCAGCATCTACAAGTTTAATTCTGACCAAGGTTTATGATCTTCTGCCAGTCAGATATGATACTCAATTGACTGAATTGAAAAAAGGTAAAAGATTGCATTACCAGCCCATCATGTTCAAACCTGTTTTGATTTGCCTCTGTTTGGCTTCTTTTTAGCAGAGGCACATTGGCATAGGGCTGCAATTTGCTAAGTATTACAAAGACTTAATTCAGACAGGACCACAGCTACTCTGTTCAGCATGAGTCAAATTCTTTTCTAGCATGTTTACTAGCATGTATAAAAATATTAGAAAGACAACTCAGAGGTTTTGAAATTTTACTGAAGGGCTGTCTCTGAATAATGTGTGGACTATATTGTTCACATATAGGTATTAGATTTCTTTTTGTTTATATGCATTGTTTTTTCCCCCACAGGTACTTCAAGATCATCTTCTGAAGGAAACAGCTGATACACTCAGTGACCCTCAGTATGTTTGCCTGCTTAAATGTATATTTAAGTCTTTATATCTTGGTCTTTATTGGGTTCTCTGTCCCTGGAAGTAGCGAATTTAGTTTTGTTTCAGGAGGCAGAATAATCATTTGAGTCCAAGTCCCAGCAACTTCGTTTGGAACTTAAGTATAAATGGTTTTGAAAGTGTTATCAGTTATCTAATTCTTGTTTCGACTCTTTTAAGAATAGCATTTTTGAGTAGCTGGAAGGTGAGATGACTTGAAACTCTGTAACACTTTATAGTGTAATTTGGAACCTATGGAAAATTCACTTATTTTCATTGGCACCTGAAATTTAAAAGAAGAACACAAAAAAAATGAAGGCAGTTTAGTTTGGACAAACTTGGGGTGCCTGCTGGTTTATCTGTGGTCCACTTTTAACTTTTTTGTTTGTTTTGATTTCTGAGAACTGTACCAGAAGAAGAAAGGGAAGCCAAATTTTTCCGGATTCTGACCTGTTCCTTGTTAGCTTTAAAAAAGTTGCTCAGCATGTTGCCAAAGAAAGAGATGCATTCATTGGAGGAAAAGTTAATGTCACTTCTGTCCCAAAACAAATTTTGGAAATATAGCAAAAACAACGTATCACAGGTGACTTTTTAATTTCTTCTTTATTTTGATTGGTTTTTGTTAAAGCTAATACCCTTAACCTAAGGAAGTATTAATTACTTGTATTCTACAAGGATGAGCTTGGTACTTTGCTTAGGTTTGAAACAGCTTTCAGGTTTCTAGGTAGATTCCAGAAAGGCTAAAGAAACTGTTCATTTAACTTAATTATAAATCTTTTTGATCTGTGACTAATACCTGACCAGACAATGTTAAAAAAACCCTAAACTCAATACAGACAATATTACTTGAAAATTTATCCAGTAGGCTAAATTTTTATTCCAATATCATCATGATCTACTTCTTGGCAATCTGCCGTAATTTGAAATTCATGTAGAAGATACAAACTCTGTCAGCTTACAGCATGTGTTCTTAGTGCTTTGGGATTTTCCTTTTTTAAACCATTTTACTGGTCTTTAGTCTGCCAAGACCAGCAGTGCATAGAGTGATGAAATCATGCAATAGTATTTTGTTTAAAAGCTTTAAGTTGTTTTTGGGAAAAAACACCTTTTGAGAAGTATATAAAAATACAACTTTTGACAATGATTTTATCTCGAAACAAATTACGTTAAAATATTTGAGAAGACTGTTTAATAACTGCTTGTTTTTCTTTGTTCTTAATAATATTTTAACCTTTGTTAAATTAACAACTAAAATTAACAAATTTGTTAAATTATTATGATAAAATATGGGGATGGTGTGTTGTAAGGTTTTGTTGACTTTAAAAGGAATCTTATAAACTACATGAAGAGACAAATTTTTTTTTCCTTCTGTGGCCTCTGTCAGGTTCGCTCAGCTTTCTTTGAGCTGATTTCTGCTTGTTGCCAGCACTTGCCTGAGGTGGTGAAAGCTGAAGCACCAAGGGTTTGTCCTGCTGTTCTTCTCAGCATTGATGACAGTGATGCAGTGGTGTGTCCTGCTCTTTGGGAAGCAGTGCTTTATACTATCACCACTATTGAGGTAATGTGGAAAGCATAAGGGGCAGATATTTTCACCAAATTTAACTTTTCACCAAGTGTTGTTCTCTGTGTAGAATTAGGAAGACAGGCTTGACTGGGTTTTCTTTATGATTAGTAACAGGAACTCCTTAAGGCTACATCCTCCTTCTCTCAGTGTAACTTCCAAATGTATCATGTCCAGCATATCTGAAAATTAGAGTTGTTTTATGAATTCAATTTAATTAACCTGAAACCCTTTCATTAAATGTTGTTAGTAGTAAGTCAAATAATGCTTAAAAGCTTTTTCTTTGTTAAAGACAGTTAAAAAACGACCTCCAATGCAATTTTGGTTAGTTTATTTCTCCTTCAAATGTAAGGATTCTACAGCTTTTTCTTTTTTTTTTTTTCCCTTACTTTTAAGTGAAACACCGGCTTTGAATTTATTAGCAGGATGAGGTGTTGCTGTAGACTGGGATGCTTTGAGAGTTTAATGCTGCAGATCCCTTTTGCAATTGCTGGAATGAAATCTAACAAGTTTTTGTGAAGAAAAACCCCTAGTCTTTGTTCAGCTTGTTATAAATATAGGTACCTTGAACTATAATAAATATGATAATAAATAAAATAGATCCGATGACAAAAAAAATTAGGAAGGGGAAAGAGCCAAAGCATTTTCTAACCATCAGAAGATTTTTGAAGAGAGTTTTGAAGTTAGTGATATTTCTATAGTCAGTCATTGGCTGGCCTTGATAATGAGAACTTAAATACAGGACTAATTACAATAGTGATTTCTATGAAGCATCATGAAAGCATTATTAAAGAGAAACCTTTAATTTCAGTTGGCTAACAAGGAAGGCCAATTGATTTTAAACAATACAGAAATAGTTTTTCATGTCAATTTCACAAGCCAAAATAGGGAGAAAGTGATTTTAAAGAATGCTGGCAAGTGAGTAACTTAACAGAATTTAAATTTCACAATAACTTGTTTCAGCTAAAATACAGGGAGTTAGGTTAAATGGCTACCTTGAGAGTTCTTCTGAGGCAACATATTGTGGTTTAATTAATAGTAAGTGAATTTCTTTCTGAAGGACTGTTGGAGTCATGTAAATGCCAGAAAAGGAGTTCTGCCAAAGCTCTGGACAGTACTTCGAGAAGGTGGGCGAGGATTAGCTGCTGTTATCTACCCAAACCTCCTGCCCTTCATTAGCAAGGTGCCTCCTGACGTTGTGGAACCGAAACTGGAATACTTCAGAGTTTTTTTCGGCTCTATAATTCAAGGGTATGGACCACAAATTTATTTCTTTGGAATCAGTCTCTTTTACAGTTGGAAATAAAGAAACTAATCTTTAAGCATTAAAGATNCAGTTGGAAATAAAGAAACTAATCTTTAAGCATTAAAGATGAATGAGAGCATATTTAAAAAATTCTTTTTGATATCCAAAACTGGAGTCAGTCCTTTGTGGCTGTTCCTGTTGTCTTAAACCTTTAGCTTTCCTTTTGATTTTACTATGTCTTCCTTACATGAAGCATTCTTATCTTTCCTTGTCAAAGCTTTGTGTTTATTCCATGACAAATTTGAATATGGAACATTAATTATAATTAAGGGTG
>WAAG01051661.1:0-16319 GCA_013390105.1 Tichodroma muraria
CAAGTCATTTCTATTTAAATACCTACATACTGATTCAAGAAACCAACTTTAAGAATACAGGTTTGAAAATTGCTATAGTTTATGAAAACAAATTCCACTTACTGACAGAGATACATTTCAGTCATCAATACGTAGGGCATAGGTTCAATTCAAATCTTCCTGATTTTCATCACTGTTAAGGCAATTATCGCCTGGAAACACAAGAGATTCCAGGGCCTTCAGAGTGTAACAAAGTGCCTTTAACTCCCTAAAGAGTGAGGGTTTTTTGTCGTTCATATAGCTCGTTTCAGTAGTAAACAGGCACTAAATGATTATATGAAAACTTATATTGTTGCTTTATAAGGAGGACAGGATCCATTAAGTATGTGTATACAGACACATGAATATACATATTTTCTCACATATTTTCTCATAAAATTTTTTCACCTTTATCGTACATTTTCTCATAAAGTATTTCAACTATGACGTATGAAATTCAAATGAAACTATTCTAGCAATGCTGAAAAATCAATGACTTGAGACTATGCTGTTTCAGAATGGAGCTAGACTTCCAATTTTCTTAAATGTTTAAGACTTCAAACAAACATTCCCAGTGTGCACTGACGCACTCACTAGGTTATCACACCACCTGTATCCCACAGCGGTTCGCTATCTTACAAGAAATGTAGAGGACTTAAATTCTTTCATTTCTCCTCATTTTTAGTCAAAGTCCAGATCATCAGTAGGCTCTGCAACAAGGAAAATTTAGTACTTACAAACTAAAGCAACTTCAGTAGGAGATGGTGAAAGATGTTAGCAAAACATCTTGCTTAGTAGTCAAAATATTTACTTTGAGCTTAAGAAACCCAGAATCAGCCTTTTGCTCTAGGGTGATTTTGAAGTTGGACCTGCACATGGGCCCTTCCCGTAAAGCATTCCTGACATGCCACTGGCTACCCTGAAATCTGCCTTTCTCCTCTACCTCCCATGCAACTGTGGGCAGAAAATTCATCCTGAACAAAAGAAGCCTTTCTCAGTGGAACATGCATCCAACTTGGAATAGCATAACGAAACACTGAAATAACTCCTATATTTCTTCCCCCAAACAACAGACTGGAATCCTGAAAACAAACGGAGCCATGAGGACCCACAAGGATCATTGAGTCCAACTCTGAAGTGAATGGCCCACACAGGGCTCAACCCCACAACCTCGGTGCTCTGACCAACTGAGCTATCAGCTAGGTTCTGCCACTCTGCCCAAGTTGTCTACCAGCAAAGAGCAGCTCTATTCTCATATGAATTCATAGCCTGAAACAGAGTTGGATATTTTTAGATCAAAGTAGCATTTTGATGCTGAGAGAGGCATAAAATATCATCGAGAACTAAATTTAATAACACTAGAGGCCAGACAGAAATTTTAGCCCATATGCGGTGGCACACAATGTGTCATAGCACTGTAAAAGGAAAGAAAAAAGAAAAATAATAAAAAAGGAACAAAATCCCAACTAAAAATCCCCCCAAAAACCAAACCAAGAAAAGCCCACTAAAACCCAAAGAATTATACCACTGGATTAAGACAGCATAGAAACATATTTCATATGAAGAAACTAAAATATGAACTTTGCTAGAACACAGAATCCTAGCAATAACTAAATTAACAATTTTTAATTACTCATAATAAGCTATCTCACAATACTTAGGTAGCTACGTTAGTCTTTCACTTCATTTCATTCAATCTGTACTCCCTGAACAGTTATTCATACTGAAAAATGTGTACAATAGATGTGAGGGAATAAAGGGATCAAAGAGGAAAACAGCTAAAATATATCTGAAAAGCTGGTAACAGAAATTTTACAAAAGCCAGGGAGAGGAGACTAGAGTATCATTAGCCATTTTCATATCCTAATGGAACATGCAAGTTTCAGTCTGTTACTAAGAGTGGGTCCATGGCAAAGAGCCGAAATGAGGTCTGAGAAAGCATAATGTACCTTTAATGATTGAAATAGCAAGAAAATTAAATCTAATCATGTTTCATTAAGCATACTTTAGCTCCCATTTTTACTAAATTATTCTATTATGATTTCCCAACTGTCTGTTGAAATAACCTTTTACAGCAATCTAATTCACCATCATAAACAAGTCTCATTTCTCACAATGAAGTCCCCTGGGATTAGTGAGAGGAGATGGAAAATCTAAACCTTGCCAATCCTGCAGCCACTAAGGTAACCACTCAGGGAGACAAAGATTTTTGTTTTCCTATTTGTGGCTGAGATCATTAAGATATAATTAGAAATGTATTCATGAGTATCAGAGCGTCTGTTATGGAGATACCATTCGCCCAACAAGCATCCTCTATACTAGTCTTTAATAAGCACAGGAGCAGGCATAATCCCCACTTCACTCTCTGGAGAGTTCTGCATTAAATGGACTGCATTAGACATCCCTCTCACTCCCTGCTTTTTAATGGAATCTTATACATGCATGAAGTATTTTCTCAGACTCCATTGTTACCACCAGAACTGCCAGTCTGTTTGCTTTCAGCAATATGCTCCTGCAGTGCCATCCAGATGTGAGCCCTAAAGATAGCTACGTGCAGGGAATAGAAATCCTGCTCCAGAACTTGACACAGGGCAAGCAAATGTAGAACTTGAGAATATACAGTAAGAAAAGGATTGTTTACAGAATAATCCTTGCCTCTCTGCAGCAGTAAAAGGAGCTATCAGCCCTCATACACCTCCTTTCTGCTTTAGCGAAATGAATGAAATATGCACCAAGGAGAAATATTGCACTTTACTCCAACAGGTAACTGAAAGAAATCTGGATTTCCTTTGTAAAGACCTTAATTATTGCCAAATTCTGTATCAAATAACATGACAGAAACAGAAAATTAAAAGCTATGTCACCCACCGAACACTGCTTAAGTATCTGCCACAGGGATCAACTTGGAGCCCTCAGTCAAACTGCAGAGTGTAAACTGCCAGTCACTGTACTTAGCATCACAACGCTTCAACAGGTTATTATCTTACCTCGTACTCAGGAGTTTCAAAGGAACCCAGTATATGGAATAGAAAGAAAAAGAGTTGTAGGGCACAACTTTGCTTCCTGTGCCCATATGATCAATAAAGAAATACTTGATCAAAACATTCAATGGGCAAAAACTGAACCTTTTAATATAACCAGGGGACTCAAAAAAAGAAATCTAAGAGGAAAGGAAAAAAAACTACCAAAATTTCAGCTGAGTCTTTGAGATGATGCTCCATTATAATTGTAATTAGAAAGTTACAGTGGGCAAACCGAGATTGTGTCATGGTAGGCTTAATCCTTTTGCATACATATGGCTAATGAATCTACCTTAGCAAAGCCATGATTTTTAAACTTGCCTAAAAAACATTTTACAAAACAAAATATATTTAGAAACTAAGCATTTACTACAATGAGCAAATTACTACAGTCAAAAACAGAAAGTAAAAATAGAATATTAAGATTTAAATTGTTTTGCTTTGTGAAAGACTGACATTCTAAAATCTAATTATCACCCTGCAATACAAACCCTTCAGGAAGACATTAACTCAAGGAATGCATAAAGAATACATTACTGAAGCCAAACCAGACAAATTTCTAGATAAATGATCAGAGTTCAGATGCATAATGTGGCAACCTCTGCCAGCCAGAAACCATTCACGGACATTGAATATGCTTTCACAAACTCTACTGCGAAGCACACAATAGCTCAGTACCTTAGTCATCAGAATGCAGCTGGTCAATAAAGGTATAATCAGCAACTGCAGCATTCCTATGCCAGAATTTATTTAGATGAGATTAAGAGATACACCTCAGCCGTTTGACAGAACAGTGATAATGTCACAGTAAAATTCTGGTCACAAGATCAATAAATCTTATTCTGAAAAACATGCATCCCAGATTTACTTTGATATATATTTTCCCTTAAATGCTTTCTCTTTGTCTTGACATTTACATTAGCAGGAACAGTAAATTAGCAATTTGCTCTTAATCAGCCTGATAAACATGAAGTGTGGAAGAAGTGAGATTTTGTGTTAATATTGCTTCTACAACAAAAAAAGAAATTAGTTTTTAAACATAGATATTAATCACCTTGGGTGAACATTGATGGTGACTCCTTTCTGTATTACCCATTTAAAATTTTTCATAAAATTCAAAGAAACTATGGTAAGGTCATGATTTCTCCTTATAACTTGGTAGTTAAAGGTCATAGAGGACACACTTTGGTACTAGACTTATGAAGTCTCATGTTAGACATAATCTGTCTTTTTGCAGCACCTGCCTTTCACACATTTGCATTGTGGTGCTACAGCCCCTCTTCCATGGGTCTCCACGTGCCACTCAGCTCCAACCGTGACCCTGGGAGTGGGGTGGGAGTGAGGGAATGCTGCAGGGCTGCACTCCAGCCAGCAGTTACAGACAAAAGTAGCCCTGCTGGCTTCCCCAAGCTGTTCTCCTGCTCCCTCATCGGCTGCTCACAATCGACTGTCACAGAACTCTTGGCACCAGACACATTTCTTCTTTTTTACACCACACAATACAGTGTGAAGAACACTTACAAGGTCACAAAGACTTTGAGATTGCTAACATAAATAATCTGAGATTGTCACACACACATGTATATGTATATATATATGATCATATTTTATATATTACATACATGCACATACACACACACACATATATATACAAATATTACAAAATTAAAATCTGACTATGGGATAAGAAGTAAATAAACAAAATGAAACATGCCCAAGGTACAAGCACTGCGAGACTTTGAAAACAGGAAAAAAAGCTTAAAGAATGGGACTTGAGATTTATCAGTTGCTGATAAAAGTGAAGGAGGATGAACAACAAAAGATAAAGAATTTAATTTGTTTAATCTTATTCACAGCAGAACCAGTTACCAGTCTAGAAGATTAACTGCTTTAGTTGCATTGCTTAAATTAAAACGTAGGAGAAAGGCAGTAAATGTTACGAACTTTCGGAGGAAAGGGGTGTGACAGAAGAAAGATGGATTCTGAAGAGGATGATGCCAGTTAAATCTCTAATTAAAAAAAGAGCACAATTATCTCTTTACCCATCCCAAACCACCTTCCAAATATTTTTTCCCTAAGTGGGAAAATTGTCTAATTATAATGACTGAGTGATGCCTAGACGTAATAAAAATTCTGCAAAAATGTGCTACATTAAACGTTGACAACTCTGAAACTTCTTCATAAACAATGGCTAAATACTAATTCTTAAAGAGCATCCAAACTTCTTCATGACTTCCCCAAATTACTGTTAATTTTTAACTCCACAGCCAGCCAAATAAACAGCACAGACTGAAAATTAACCTCATAACTCAGAGCTGTGTATTTTCAACTAGCTAATTTCTCTAAGAAACAACTTACTTCAGAATACAAGTCAATCTAAGTCATAAAAAATTAAACTGGCTTCTTATACAAAAATGGGAGTTGTAAGACAAATTTCTGCAGCTAGTAACTAAAATCTCACAATACAGAAATGTTCCCATGCATTCATTTTTAGTATATAAAGCAGAATCTGACTCAGTTCAAATAGAAGGTCTACCTACCCTATCAACATTTCTAAAACACGCGACAACAGAAGAAGTCCTACATGACAGGTATACTAAACACTTTACTCAGCACCCAGGAATTCACAGCCCAAGGACTTTGAGCCAGAAGCAGATTTCATACACATAATAGCTTGCAATGGATTTTTGTTCCATTAATTTGTCTGGTCTATTTTTTCATTCAAGTAAGGATGCCATGGAGCAGAGCTGAAAGCTGAACATAACCCTACATAAAAAAAGAAATTGAGCTTTTGCCAATTTTTCAGATCCCAACTGCGAGTTTTCTTTCATTCTTATAATACAGATCTTGTGTGAGTAGAGACAGTAAGAAGCAATACTGTTCCCTATTCACCTGACTATGATATGTATATGTAAAGATCACACTTGCCCCTCAACCACCACCTTCCAGATTAAAGCACACAGAAGGATAATCTCTTTCATAGTGGCCATTCCAGACCTTTGACCATCTCTGTGTTTTTTTTTTCTTTACACTATTTGCATTCTACTGTAAACATTTTGAGATGGGGAACCCAAAATCCACACGTGGAGTAACATGCACAACGTTTCTCTGCCTACCACTGCAATACTTCCTCTTACAGCGAGTAACATTCAGTGTGTTTTCCAGACCAGGACAAAGTATTAGAAAGATGTTTTTATTAGACTGTGGGTTTATCTAACCACAATATCTCATTCCTGAATGATAATGGCAACACATATTGCATAGCTGCTTATGTAGAGCTGCAACCGTAGACAGCAGTGTCACATTGTGCAATACTTCAGAACACATACAGGTTTCATATCTGCTTTGAAAAGGGGTGCAAATTAAACTGAAAGTGACTAGTATTACGTGTCAGAAAAACTTGAGAGGATTTAAATTACATGAATAATCACAAGATCCTGAAGGTTATCCACAAAACTTCTATCAAAAAAGGCTCAAATCAAGTGTGATGAAAGAATATGTGAATGCTGAACAGCTTTATGACTACCAAAAAAAAAAAAAGAAAACCCTCAACCAAAACCAACCCAGCCAAATACTGCCTAAGAGGGCGAAAACCTTGCTCTAGGAACCTCCGCATTGTGAACTTTGTAAGTTCTTAAAAGACTGTATTTTCTGAAAAAGTGAGAAGGAGAGAATATGAGCACTAATTGTGTTTCTAACCGAGCCTTAGGGCTGTCTGTGGTGATGGTCAGTCCAGACCTCTCACTCCTGCTGCTGTTGGTGAAATCCATCACTAGGGAACATAAACTCAATATCCTTCTGCCTTAAGTTCCTAAGACTGACAGCCTGATCCATCAACTAAAATGAAATTCCTGATAAAATGTTCAGTGAGCATGGAAAAAGGTTATAAACTCTTCCTTCAGGCTAGACTGGGGGAACAATAACAGAATCATTCCCTATAGAAGAGGCTAGACAGAACAAAGTACTATAAAATGAAGTACTGAAGAATTTTTATTAAAGTTTTCTATCAATATAAAGTGACAAATAAAAGAAAAATTATTTCCCTATCAGGGTAAAAAGTCATGTATTTTCCATACTTCTAGAAGTCTGGGGTTTTTTTACACGATTCTTCACCCTAAATACTATAAAAGTCTTCTTGCTACATATTTCAAATATTCTACAAATCTTAACTGTCCTAAAGCTCATAGAGTTAGAAAAAAGGTATTAGCTAACATTTAAGTAAACTTTTTTCCAAGAAAAAAAATCTAATAGCATCAGCTTTATCTGTCATGTGGAAAGCTGCAGTTAGCATGTTCCCTTAAAGGTCACAGCTGCACTGTTTATAAGTAAATATATAATCATTAGGAAAAATTCTCCACAGCAATATTCAAAGTACTCAATCCCAAAATTAAAAAAAACAACTGGTTAGGACACTGTGAAAATAACCACAAAACTCATATTTCAGGTAACCTTGCATAAATGTCCGAGTGTATTGAGAGACAAAACAAGTTGGCAGAAACACTCAGTGACTTTATACACCCATCCATTCAACCCTGACCTACAGTCTGCCTTGGATTTGGTTCATAAAACACCACTCTCATGCAGTATAAAATGTAGATGGCTCAGATAAAGAAGAAATGGGAGTGAAGCCAAGTCAGCTGAATAAGCATTGCCACTTCAGTCCATCCACTTTGCTTACTTAAAGGTCAAAGCATACAAGATATCAGGAAGCAGGAAAAAGATGAGCTCAGAAACTTAAACCCACCTGGAAGACTACTGACTTGGATCCTAGTCTAGAGGAGTTATGCATCTAAGTATAGATAGAGCTCAGTGTATGGTGGCTACCATGCTAGGAGATAATCTGTGGAGTAACTTTTGTTCAGTTGGTTCATTTTTAGGAAGATGGACTGGACTGGGACAATCAAATCACAGACTAACATATGGTTGAAGGTGCCTCTGGAGCTCTCCAGTCTAGCTGGCTGCTTGGCTCAGGCTGCATAGAGTCTCCAAGCATGGAGATGTTATAACCTCTCTCACCTCTTATTCCAGTGTTTGACCACCCTCCCCACAGCAAAATGTTTCTTTCTGTATCAAGCTGAAATTTCCCATCTTCCAGCTCATATTCATCCTGTCATCCCTCCATTGTGCACTGCTGAGTCAAGTCTGGCTTCATGTTCTCTGTACTGTCCCATGAGGCAGGAAAAAGATCCCAAGAGTTCTTCGCAAAAGTTACGTGAAACTTGTTCTCTCATCCTCTCCATGTGTGCCATGTGCTCCAGACCCCCTGATCATCAAGGTGGGCTTGCTTCAAGATGTCAAAGATGTCAGAGTTGTGGCAACCCAATTAGCTGGATAAATAAGAAATTAGCCCAAGTTATCTGCATTGGGGAGTTAGGCCTAGGACCCTGGGGAGCAGGAGCCTAAGACCTTAGACTTATAAGGTGAAGCCCCTGCCCTACAGCCATGACTGGACACCTATTCCAGGTAAACCCTGTATCTTGCCAGGTTAGCCACGCCCCCTGGTCTTTGGATGCAGGCCCCAGACCCGGTGCTGTCTGGAAGCAGCTCCAGGCCATGTGGCCTCTGGGTGCTGCCTAGAGAGCACATGGTCACTCCAATGGATTAAAGGATATCTCTGGGCCATCCATCGTACCCGTCCTGTTTTAATAGCCATGCTCCCCTGGCCAAACTGGGTCAGATGTAGCAGGGGAAACACCCCTCCCCCCGCCCCAACTGGTACACAGAGTAAGCACTATTACATCGTTTACAATATATTTGAATCTTTTTTCTAAACACAGTATTTGAAAACTATGTATTCCAAACAATTTTAGCCTTCCAAGAAAAACTAACTTTTGAGAGTTGTTCTGAATAACCATTATTACTGCATTTGTAACTGGAGAGATTTAAGGGAAGTGCAAACTACCAGCATCCAGCAAGGTCCACAGGATAACAGGCAATCCTCTAAATACAGGACAAACCTAGTGGATTTTGAGCAATAGCCAAGGGCCAGCACACAGTAACAAGCAGATGCTCTACCCTTTGTAGGTGCAGAGACCTTTAAAATAACTGTTGTTTTGGATCTTAAGTCATCCCTGAAGGGATCATTCCACACTTCGTACCATAACTCTACATAAATATTAGAGTTATAGTTACTCGTTAATTGTTTTGAACAGAGCTTAAACTGCATCATCACCATGCATCCCTGCAGCACCCTGTTTGTCCCAATCAACAGAATACGCAAAAAGACCAGAGAACCCAGCTGGGCTTTAGTCACTTTGGATCAACACTGTGAAATGTTCTTGGGATGGTCAGAGCAATGAGGGGATAAATACCTGGATCTGCCATGCAAGGAACAACAGTGATCATTACTTTATAACAACTTTTTCTTTGAAATAGTGAATATATTTTCTTTCAAGAGAGAACTTGTAAGGTATTATACCATAATACACAGAATAACTATCCACTGCAGACTACTGTAGAAACATTTATGAAAAAAACCCACCTTCACAACACCAGTATGTTTGCCTGCTTATTGAAGATCAGCAATAAATAATAATATATACAAAAATAAAGTGTGAGATCAAAGAAATAGAAAACAGTCACAACATCATAAAACTCAGAAATGCATTCTGGTATCAGAAGCAATCATGGTCACTATTTTTGCAAAGTACAGATACCTATGCACTTCACTACCTGTTTATGATTTTCTTAGCCAGCATGTTATAGTTAGCTTTAAAACCTTGCTACAGTCTTTTAGATTCATATTTATTATCTGTACGATTTTCAACTTTTAGGACAGGATAAATAAATGACTACTAACAAACACATAAGAATACTGTTTATACATGAGTTTTCTTACATCCCTTAGCACTGCCTATAAAATAGAAAAAAAATAGCTGGGTAGCTTACACACTAAAATATTAGTGTCTAGCATTAGAAAGCAATTCCTTTAAGATATAAATAGCTGAATTTTCTTCCTATAAAAAAACATAATGTTGTCACAAATGCTGTGGACTCAATTTTTCTCTCAGAAGTGGAGATCCAGGTGATTCAGTAAATAATTTTATTCCCTCCCCTAACAGGAGTACTGGTTCAAGATAATTTTCCAGATAAGAAAGTGATAGAAGGATATGCTTTAGCAATACTTCTCCTTTTTTGAAAACCCATTTTATTATGCAGAATATCAATTTATACTATTAAAATTATTTAAAGGATGGCTCTGCTTCCTCATTTCTTCCTCCATCAGCAATCCTAGTGGGGATAGATCTACTCAGACACAGCCATAAAATAGGCTGCCCATATTTATTTAGTGCTTCTCGTAACAAAATCTGAATACCTTCTAAATATTAATGAAATCACCTTCCCTACATTCTTGTGATGCACATTTACAGTTTAGACATTATCTAACCATAAGAAAAAATCACTAAAGAATTTTGTTTGAATCATGTCCAGCAGGGACCTTAAACAGGCTTAGTTTCAGAATGATGAGAACCAATTGCTGAGTTTTCTCAGAGTAAACGCATTCATTGGACACCCAAAGGACAGAAGTACAACAAGCATATGGTGAAAAAGAGGGCTTACACAATTTTCCCAGGGTCAAGAATAAATGTGGATCAGCAGCAGGAATAGGAAGCAGTTCTCTCAGTTCTCTCCCTTCTCTGTCAACAAGCTCATTCCTCATCCCACATATCAAGTACTTCAAGTTTTCAGTTTTTTCATTAACCTGTTCTAAAATATTTGTAACAAATACACATTTAACTACTTCAAAAAGAAAGCTGAAATAAAGACAGCCAAAATTATTTGACTCAAGCAATTCTACAAGAAAGGCTGAAAATCAACTATTAATACCATTTAAAAAAACAATATCAACCCCCTAATAACAATAGTTTTCTCAATGTGATGGATGGAAAGTAAATAATTTTAGCTCTGTTTAAAGCTGGCAGCCGCTAGCTCAGAGTTAGGTGGAGACATCCTCATGAACTGCTGCCACACACTGACTGCAACACAGACAACTCTTCGGCTCTGTGGTTGTAGCAAACAGGCTGAAAGTCTAGCATACATCACAATGATACTGAAAAAGCAAAATGTTTCTTCCATCATTTGCAGGAGAATGCCTCTGCAAAAGGAACTTGACCTTATCACTGGGGAACAAAGGGCTGGAGACCAGCGCTATGGAGAAAGACCTGGGGATCCTGGTTGATGGCAAGTTGAACATGAGTCAGCAGTGCCCTGGCAGCCAGGAGGGCCAAGCATGTCCTGGAGGGCATTAGGCACAGCATGGCCAGCCAGGCAGGGAGGGAATTGTCCCACTCTGCTCTGCACTGGGGCACCCTCACCTCAAGTGCTGGGGGCAGGTTTGGGTGCCACAATGTAAGAGGACATCACACTATTAGAGTGTGTCCAGAGAAGAGTGAATAAGACGGTGCAAGGTCTCAAGAGCAAGACCTACAAGGAGCAGATGAGGTCACTTAGCTTGTTTAGCTTGGAGGAGGAAAGGCTGAGAGGAGACCTCATCACAGTCTATGACTTCCTCAAGTGAGGCAGCAGAGGCGAGATGCTGATCTCTCTGGTCACTATCAACAAGATACAAGGAAATGGAATGGAACTGCATCAGGGGAAGTTCAGGTTGGACACAGGAAAAGATTCTTCACTGAGAGGATGGCTGGGCACTGGAAGAGGCTCCCCAGGGAAGCGGTTGCAGCACAATGCCTGACAGAGTACAAGGAGCATCTGGACAACCCTTTTAATTGCATGATGACTAAGGTAGCTCCGAAGGAAGCAGGAGTTGGACACAATGATCCTTACTATTCCCTCCCAACTTCAGACAATCTCTTGTTCTGTAATTGCTTTATCCATATGCAAAACCACTGCACATCACATGACAACATCTAGGGAAAGAAATCAAATGTCGTGAGTTCTTGTTATTAATCACAATCAGAAATTGTTTTTATGCCAAACATTTTGGCTTCTAATAGTTTTGTTGTCATCTGTTAAGAACACAATAGTTATACATGAATAACTGTTAAGAATTCATTCCATGTACAGTGTTAATAACTGGAGAGATCAGTTGACCATAATAAATTAACAACCCAATTCAGCACTAATCAAACATTTATATGTATAAACACTTCCTCAGAAACTCCTGACTAAAAGATCACTAAAACAAAAGAAAAAAACTGCTTCTGAAAATAAAACTTTCTATCAGCAGGATTCTTCTTCCTGCTAAAAAATTCCCAGAAGAGCTCCACTTAGACATGTTTATTTCCAGGAGTACAAATTCAGATGTGCAGGCTTATCCCTTTTAAGTACACGCTATTTTCAAGTCAGCAATTTAAAAGAGATAAGTAGTCTCAGGAATCTCATCCTTAATCTGAAACTGCTTAAGCAAGTTAACAGGGTATTGAAAAATCCTAACATTCCTACCAGAGTAGCCATATATTATTCCTGAAAAATTGGAACTAATACCGTACCCTACTGCCTTTTACAGTGTCTTCTTTGGTCTATAGAAACACTTCTATTAATTTGATTTTGCACTAAAAATAGAATAAATATAATACCTTACTGAATGTTGACACAAGACTTCAATGCATTGGTAGGAAATTTGTCAGTTTGGAAAGGATTTGAACTGTTCTCACAGGTGAAGTGTTCTATTCTAAAATTGTAGTCAACTTTACACTTGTACATAGTCAATTTTAACTTAAATTTTACATTTATCTTCTTTAAATGATATCTCATAATTTTTTCTTATTCCAAATATATAAATTCCAAGACAGTTAAACACTTTTTCACTAGTTTCTCCTAAACCCATCTTTGGATATTAAATATCTTTCAAAACTATTAATTATTTTGCTTTATAAACGACCCATTAAAATAGGGTTTTGGCATCTTCACTTTCAGAAGTCCTCATAGATTACATTCCTAATCTGTCACAGCAGTTTTAAATATGCTGCCACAGCATACAATTTGACTATTAAATACAGTAGATTTGAGGAAATGTGCATACTTCAGAGAAAGACAAAAAATAGATATATTTATTATGGATACACTTAAGGTTTCTAACTATAACTAATGTATATCCTGTAGAAGCCATAAAAATCTTTCCTAAAATCTAATTTCAGATACCCTATAAAAGCAGGTTTTCTCTAACAGCACTAATGAACCGAAAAGAGCCACTGCATCGAAAGCTTTTGTAACAGCATTGAAAATACGGAGAGGAACAGGAATACCACACACAAAGGTATTAAAATAAACAGTATTTCCTGTTCTTAAAAACATATGTAGGCTAAGCATTCCCAGACACCTTTGTGCTGATTTTTTAACTAGAGATCTGATTCTAAATTAAGGATTGATTATGCCTACAGACTGGAGCGAGATGTCCAGAGCAATCAATCAGCATCAATCTTCTCATGCAAGCACAGAGCTGAAAGCTTTTACTTTAAGTCAAAGCTCATTTACAGCATAGAAGACCAAGGGCTCATTCACACTAAATCCTAGAGCTTTTATTATTTGCCAGATTTACTGTCCTAATTTTCTCCAGCAGATGAGTTCCGCAGAGTGAACTTGTACTTTAGAGAATTTAAGAGAAAGTCTCCAAGACTTTTGTTTCAAGTACTCATCCTGGATGGCTTATGAATACTTGCAAGAGTTATAAACGTTCTTCCCATTCTTTCAGATAACCCACAAGATGTGCACCACGCTGGACTAGGAGGTGCTTTCTTTAACAGACACAAGTAAACTAATGTTTCAAATGCTGCAATAACCTCTGGTCCATGTTCCTCTATAGGTATCATCCATGTGGCTGCTAGACAGCAAAATACCTCTACCTCTTCCCTCAGATGATATATGACTGTAATCTCTCACTAGAAAATAGAAACCAAGCAAAAGAGGAATGATGAGGCTCTTCTTTTTCCTCTCCAGTGTTCTTTTTCTCCATTTTTATAGTATTTTCACAGGTAAGACTGGCCATAAAACAACTACTATTTTTAAATCATTCTAAGTGGATGGCTTCGTTACTTTAACTGAATGTTAACTGAATGACAAGGAGTGGCATCTCTGACTATAACCATTTCCTGTGGCTTTTTCCTCCTATTAAAATTCAAAATGAAATATAGAACCCAACAATTGCTTCCACTTGAATGCTGTACAACTTCTTTTTCACAACTTTTATTTTTGTAACTTTTTTTGAAAGGCTTTGCTTAAATTAATTTTAATTAAAAAAAAGCAGCAATCTAACTATNTGCTTAAATTAATTTTAATTAAAAAAAAGCAGCAATCTAACTATACCAAAGGAATCTAGTTATACATGGTTATGCAACCTCTACTTAGACAAAATTTCCCCAAAATTATTAACTTTCTTGAAAAGAAGCTAGTACACAAGAAAGTTGGTATACCAGCTTGTTTCTTCTTTTAAAGTGCATATTTATCCATTTTTTATGTAACCATTACAATTTTTCTTTGAATCATGCTTAGCTCATATTCTCTCCCTTAGTGATAAATGTAATATTGAAATCTATTTTCAACTGCAATTATAACAAAGTGAGCAAAGAACACCTTCTAAAAGGACCAGTGACTGTCACCATAACAATGTTTTTGAAGTATTTTTTGAGTGCTCAAGCACAGGTTGACTGCAGTTTATCAAAAACATGAGTAGTATATAATCCTTTAATTTAAGATGTCCACTACAGCCATCCCAAAATACACAGGGACAGTATAAAATTTCAAACATATATACAACTAGAAAGAATAAACAAAAATATATGAACAGGACTGAAAAGGGAAATCTATTTTGTATTTTCATACTAAGAGCTTTCCACTGTATTTGAAGGAAAATAATTTAGAATATGTAATTTTAAAATTTATTTTAATTATTTCGCAAATGTAAACTGAAGAGGTGAGCTTGCTTGTGTTAAGAATAAATGACAGCATAAATAGAACAACTACTGTAATTGAATCCTTAAAACAGACTGTGCAGTTTAGACATGAAGACACTATCTACCATTGATCATAGTTAATAATAAGATACCATTTTTAACCACAGTAATATTCAATCTTACTATAAAGTAATTTTTATTGAAAGAATATGCCTTAAACTTTAACTGGCTGTTAAGAAACAGAAATTTGTAAAAAAAAAATTTACAGCAAAAACTGATGTGTGTGATAATATGCTGGTGTGACTAAAAGCTACACCAGAAATTTTAATAGGATAAGCACAGAATTGACTACTGGGCTTTAAAAACAGGGTAGCACTGAGCTCCTAATCACAAGCATCATTAACTTTTGTTTTAAAACTTAGCAGCAGAAAAATAGAATTTCACCAACTACACAGAATTTCTTTTTGATGCAACAGCTTACATTCAAGTAACACTAAATGAAGACCAGGTAATATTTATGATGTTACCCTTTTGAAAGTAACATAACACAGAAAATAGCATTTATGTCAACTTCATTGCTTGCTACTCAGCAAAATCTTAGTAGCAATCTAAAATACAAATAGCCATAATTTACAAAAATGGCAGTAAAACTCTTCCAAATCCTTTGTCAACCTCATTCCAGCATTATAGCATAATAATCAAAATCAATATTTTGTATATCATAAACTGATATTGAAGGCAGACGACATAGGTTCGACATTGCAAAATACATTAGAAACAGAATCCTAAGGATGTAGCAGCAAAAGGCAGCAAGAAAGTAAAACATGAAATATATCCCACAGTAACTTTTCCTGCTACAACCCCTTCTTCATCAACAGCAGCATTTCATATTTATACCTTTTATCAACCCAACTTTTGGCATTATTTAGATAATCACGCAATTTGGCTCAATATATTTAATCTTGCAATCAAGGGGAGTTTGCACCTTTCAATTTTTTCACATTATGATGTCAGCTTTCCTTCTGCTTTTCAATCCCTTACTCTCCTGAAAATACTCGTAAATTGTCAATATGTCTCCATTTTTCCACAGATACAAATCACTACATTTTCAATGACCACATTAGACATTATTGCAAGATAGATGTCTACTCATATTGCAGTCATGCTTTCATACTGCTTTGTAGGACTACTTATAATCTACGTAACCACTAGCACCAGGATCTGGGATCATGGCACTGATGAAATTAATTTGCATTCAGGTAAAACATGAAATTCACCTCTGAAGTTCTGTAATGAAGAACTGTATTCAGGTTTTTCACATACTCACAAACCACATCATTAATGTGCAATTCCTAAATGCAACTGAGTGTTGAGAGATGAATGAGTGCAGAGGGTTTCCAGGGGAAATGGAACTCTATTTAAAGCTTCTTTC
>WAAG01051663.1:0-69696 GCA_013390105.1 Tichodroma muraria
CTGTCTGTCTGTCTATCTGTCTAGCTAGCGAAGGGTAGTGAAAAGACCAATTTTATTTCTCGTTTCCTTTTGCACCAAGTGTTTAAAGGCTCAGTAAACGTGTCTGGCAACTCAAGCGTCCTGCGAGATGGAGGGAATCCTCCTGCTTCAGATCCCAATTCCCTTAGATGGCTGTTACTCCACTGTCATTAGTGTCACTTGTTTACCTGAGAAACAGATTTGAAAAGCCTTGCTTCTACCACAGACATTGTACTTGGTTTATTTTATATATTTTTCTTTTTTTTTTTCTTTTTTTTGCTTTTTTTTTTTTTTTTTTGCATTACTTCACATGCTGAAGAGATAAAGAGGCACATTCTCCAATAGATGTCAGCAGTTTGAACCATGCAACCTCCACTGGACCCCCTGGGAGCTGCACAGGCAAAGTCCAACACACCAAGATAAAGTAAAGACTGAGGGCCTGATCCTGCACCAACCCAAGTCCACACACCTGATCCTCTTCCCACTTACACTGACTTCAAGGGAGATTTTCTTGGGATTTGGCATCACTGGCTGGGAAACACTTGGGGCATGGGAGCCCTCGGGAGCGAGCTCCCACCGAAGTGCTTTGCTAGATCGGGAGCTTAGGGAAAGAACATGGTCCAGCAGCTAAAGGATGACAATGCTTAAAACATCTTTATTTTGGTTCCTGGCTTGTTTGGGCCATAATGCCAAAAAAATTAACAGCGATCCTGATTTTTAAAAGAGCAAACGGTGCAGCAATGGTTTCTCCAAGCAATCACCAGCCAGCCTTGGCTCTCCGAGCCGACCCAGCCTCAGCAGGACAGCACAGCATGGCAAGGACGGCCCTGTGGCTGCCCCTGCCCTCCTCCTCCTCCTCCCAAAATGCCTGGCTACCTCTGGTCCACATGTCATTATTCTCAAGATGTTTTTCAAAAACATCCACCCTCCTATGCTCAAAAAAGAAAAAAAAAAAAAAAGATGTAAACTTGGTAAGATTTCTTTTGTAATAAAAACCCCAAAGGTTTTTATTGGATCCCCATACTGGTATTTTTCTGTTTACAAAGTCTCTAAATGTAATCTATGGCCGTGGGCTGGGTTGGCTCCTGCTGGGTTGCTGCAGGATTCCTTTCCGCAGGACATCTCTCCTATTCCTGTGCTATGGGAGATCTGTGCTCCTGTGGCAGAGCAGTGAGTACCACCTTGCCGTGTGTAATTCTCCTCTCAGATGGATTTTATGACCTCTGGAAGTGGCCGGTCCCTGCTTTCCAACGCCAGTGCCAATTCTAAGTCACCCAGACGGCGGTGACAGCGCGGCTCAGCAGCACTGCTGGCACCGCCCTCCCATCCTGCACCGGAGTACGAGCGAAAGGAGATGAAGCAAGAAAGACATTTTAAGGGATGCTGCAGAATAAACATCTATTGCGTGGCTTGGCTTCATCGCTCCCAAGAGCCAAACGAGCTCCCGGAGCCCAAGGAGAAGATGCAAGAGGAGTGTGGACGTTGCACTGGGACTGGGCAGGAGGATGGGCCGAGGTGGGAGCCAGCACAAGCAGGGGCAGAGCCCCGGGGGTGGGGGTGGCGGGCAGGGATGGGTGGGAACTACATCCCAGTCCTCCCACAGCTGCCAGCAGTGCCATGAGAAACAAAGCCACAAATGGAGAACCAGAGCTTGTATGGTGAGGGATGAGGCAAAGGTGGGAAGTGAAAACCTTGAGGTAGTGATAGGCAGGTGGAGATGAATCCTAGGAAAGTAAAGTGCCGGCTCTTCAAGGAGTTAATCAATAGGATCCCCTGGGAAACTGCCCTCAGGGATGAGGGAGCAGAACAGAGCTGGCAGATCTTTCAGGATGCTTTTCATAAAGAGCAAAAGGTCTCGATCCCCAGGTGTAAGAAATCAGGCAAGGAAGGCAAGAGATTGGCATGGCTGAGTTGGGACCTGCTGGTTAGGCTGAAGGGCAAGAGGAGATACACAGGCAGCAGGAGCAGGGGCAGGTATCCCGGGAACAGTATTGGGATACTGTCAGGTTTTTCAGGGATGGGGTGAGGAAGGCCAAGGTGCAGATGGAGCTGAATGTGGCAAGAGACACATAAAGAATAACCAGGGCCTCTGCAGGTGAGTCAGCATGAAAAGGAAGGGTGAAATCAGGTATGACACAATTGGCAGACTGGTAACA
This sequence comes from Tichodroma muraria, assembly GCA_013390105.1. Taxonomy (NCBI): domain Eukaryota; kingdom Metazoa; phylum Chordata; class Aves; order Passeriformes; family Sittidae; genus Tichodroma; species Tichodroma muraria. Next base: position 2,175 of record WAAG01051663.1, read on the forward strand.
ATGGAGGAGAAGGTTGAGGCAACCTCTTTTTCCATCTCCCTTGAGTGGTGGAACCACAGGACAGGGATTGGAGGAGCAAAGTCCCTCCCACTGTAAGAGAAAACCAAGTTTGTGACCACCTGAGGAACCTGAACATACCTACGACTATGGAACCTGATGAGATGCACCCCAGAGCCCAGAGGGAATTGGCTGATGGAGTTGCCAAGTCACTCTCCACAGTATCCGAAAAGGCCTGGCAGTCAGGTGAAGTCTCGGATGCCTGGGAAAACTAAAACATTGAACCACTGCCCGGTCAGCCTCCCCTCTGTGCCTGCGAACACCACGGACCAGACCCTCCTAGAAACTGCTGGGGCTCATGGAGCACAGGGAAGTGACTCAGGACAGCAAGCACAACTTCACCAAGGGCAAGTCCGGCCTGACCAGCCCAGGGGCCTTCTAGGATGGAGTGACTGCATCCATGGACAAGGGAAAGGGCTCCAGGTGTCGTTTGTCTGGACTTCTGTAAAGCCTTTGACAGAGTCCCCTACAACACCTTTCTAAACTGAAGAGAGAAGGATTTGAAGGATGGACTGTTCAGTAGATGAGGAATTGGTTGGACAGTCACATCCAGAGGGCAGTGGTCAACAGCTCACTGTCCAGGAGGACATCAGTGGTGAGTGCTGTCCCTCAGGGACCAGCACCGTGGAGTATCTTCACCAGTGATGTAGACACTGGCATCGAGTCCCCTCAGCAGGTTTGCAGATGACACCAAACTGAGTGGTGAGGTTAACACGCCTGAGGGACAGAGTGACATCCACAGGGACATGGACAAGCTCGATGGTGGGCCCAGGGGAACCTCTTAAGGTTCAACAAGGCCAAATGTGATGTGCTGCACCTGGGACAGGGCAATCCCTGGGATCCATAGACTGGGGAATGAAGGGATTTAGAGCAGCCCTGCTGAGAAGGACTTGAGAAAAAAATTCTTTAGGAGGGTGGTGGAATGCTAGCCCAGGTTGCCCAGAGAGGTGGTGGCTGTCCCATCCCTGGAAACATTCAAGGTCAGGTCAGACAGGGCTCTGAGGAGCTTGGTTTAGTAGAAGGTGTCCCTGCTTTTTGCAGGGGAGTTGGACTAGATGGCCTTCAAAGGCCCCTTCCCACCCAAAGACTCTATAAAGATCAAAAGGGAGGAGGGCAAATGGTTGGCTCAAGGCAATTTCTGAATTTTGGGGTCAAGCAGCAGAGCGATGACCTTTTCAGACACAGGGAAGGCCCAGTGCCACACCATGAGGGACCAAGGTTCTTTAACATCTCCCCAGACAGAGATTTTTGGAGGACACGGGATGATCACCAAAGCTGTCAGTAGCTGGAACGGTAGAAGGACTGAAGGAGAGCAGCAAGGCAGCTGAAATTTGTAATTAACACTGTTCTGAAACACCCAGCTGGGTATTCATGGAGAGAACAGTCGACATGTTTTACGCCTGATCTTCATGCCCTGCTGCACATTCCTCAAATGCAGTAAGTATTGCTATCCTGTCCACTGCAAGGGGTTTTATTACGAGTCCCGTAGTCATAACATTAAGCATAAGGAGCACAGTGCAGGCCAGGTGAAGCGTGCTTTCAAATGATGGTTCTGGGTCAGAAAGAAGGTCTGTGCCACATCCCAGCCCTGGGCCTGACCTGTCTCTGTAAGAGCAGCAGCCAGAACATGCAAAAGAAGGGAGCTGCCAGCCCCTCTCCTGCAGCACGTGGGGGGAATGCTGAAAAACTGGGATATGCAAACACCACAGCAGCGGTTGGAGCTTCTACTATCTGATGAGCCTATGGATAGAAGAGAGAGCTGCTGGGGAAGCGGGGAGAGTGTGGTGGCTGCAGGCCAGCCCAGAGCCCGGGGATGGAGCCCTACCACAGCTCTTGCCCCTAGAGTAAATCCTGAGCATCTTCTGGATCTCCCTCCTGGAGCCAGAGCTGGGGTGGGACGCTGCATGCCGTGGGGCACCAGAGACCACTCCCATCCAGAGCAACTCACTCCGGGCAACACCAGCATTTATTCCGTGAAAAAATGAATTTACAGGATGTTTTTTATAATTACTATTTTTTTTTTTTTTCAGAGTTCGTCCTTTCATCTGTTAAATAAAACACAGTGCGACTACCGAGCTGCTCTCTCTGGGATCGCAGACCGAGCTAAGCTGCACCCCAAGATCTGTGAGAGCTGAAAACACGATTCTGAACTAACACTCTGCATCTCCACTCGGACTTTAACTGATTGCTCTGCTTTTCTGCTAAATTACCTTAAACCAATTCTGCTGCTTTGCCTGACGCGTGGGTGGAAAAAAACTGACTTGGGAGGAAACCTGAGCCCAGTCCTGCTCTCTGTGTGACAGTCTCTACGCCTGTGGCCGTACCAGCAACGTGACCTGTCCACTGCTAGAGAGGCTCCTCTTCCTCACCGCCTGCTATTGCATGAGGTGTCCAAGCCTCGCATCCCTCTGCTCCCAATCGCTCCCAGGGCTCTTGCATATCAAGGTTTTTCACGAGAAATCAGCAGCAAAACGCACAGGCTCTCAGTTGCACAAGGAAAATAGATCTTTGTTGGGTTTGTTATTCTCGTGGAGGGCGAGGGTGTGGTGAGGAGGGTTACAAATAAGGCCTTTTGAGAATACATTTAGCATTCAATACTTAACGCTGTCTTAATAAAGTCCAGTCATGATCCGGCCCCGATCGGTGAGATCACAAATAGCTCTGTTGGTTGTATTTGTTTCATGAACTGAATCAAAGGAAAGGTTCAGAGTTGTATTTTAAATGAATGACTCTGCTTTTGAAAGTTCAAACTATATTGGCATCGCAAGGTTAGACATGGAGGAAACACCAAAGCTATGATGGGAGAGCGCTTCTGACAGGCTCTGCATTGAAAATGTTTAAGAAACTATTCAAAGGAAAAGTAAACAGCACTCAACGTATGAAATGTATTAGTTCTGTTTTTATACCTATTTCAGAATTTATCCCAGGTTCTTATAAAATATATAAAACTGAGATACAAAGAATTAGCAATGTAACTTTGCATTTCAAATGATCTTCAGCTACAGGTTTTGCTTTAAGAAAACAGACACTTGAAAAGCAGCTGTTCTGTAGTTCTAGATGCAGACACTTGAGTTCCTGGCAAACTTACCGTCAGTGGTTTTCTGAACTCCTCCACCATTGCAACTCTCTCCTATAATGAAACTCAACATTTCACCATTAAGTTTTTCTGCTCGTGGTTTCAAAGAGAGGACGTTACCATTTCCCAGCATCAGTTTCAAAGTTCCTTTTTTCTTTTTTTTTTCCCCCTTTTTTTTTTTCCTTTTTCTCTTTTTTTTTTTTTTTTTTTTTTTCCCTTTATGAGCTTTAAACCACAGGGTGAATCCATGAAATGAGGTAAGTAAATTTGGCACACTTTTAGTCATGTCCATAAAACTTTTGGTAAGTTGTATCAGTGAACAATATAGTTTTTCATCGTGAGTTACAGGTGCTTTCGAAGGGGGTGGTTAGTACTTAACAACTGGAATGTTTCTAGTAAAACCAAAAGGCATAGCTGCAGAAAACACTCACAACCCAATGTTGATAGAGAAGTAAAAATATATACAATACAGTCACTTGTTCATAGTTTGGCACAATTTTTTTGTTGTTGTGGGTAATAGTGCATAAACTACTGTACAACAGTATGACTTTTAAAACAGTCTTTCACAGAGAATACCAGATTAGGTTTGCTTTCAAATAATAAAATTCCCACAATTTCAAACTCTTCATTTCAGCACTTACATTTCAACAGACCACAAGGCAGATTTCGAAAAGGAACCAATGGGGGAAAAAAAGAAAAAACAACCAGAAAAAAAAAATGGTAAGAAAAGAACCAAACATCAACCGTCTTTCTAGAAAAGGGAGTCTCTTCTTCAAATACAGGAAAACCCAAAAATGCTGTTTCTGCTTTAAGAAGAATGGAGTCTGATTCCCTGCAGGAAAAAATCAAACATTTGATGCCATCTTAGTTAGCTCGTCTGGAGTCACCACGACGGAGCGAACGCGCTAAAGGCGGGCGGGTAGAGAAGATGCAGCTTTAGATGATGCAGGTTAGGAGACACAACAGCAGAGGGGGCCAGAAAGCACTCAAAAATTGCCACGTGAAGCTCAATTAGGAACGAGTTCTCATTTGCAAAGTAAAGAGCCTTTAAGTTTTGAGATCTTGGCTTTTGGATGCAGAACCTCTTTTTTTTTTTTTTTTTTGGTTTTATTTTTTAAAAAATTTTCCAAAAAAAAAAAAAAAAAGTCTTTCCTCGTCAAAATCATTAAAAAGAGCGTGTAATCATGGTTTTTTTTTAGTTTTTGTTTTTGTTTTTCCCCCAATAAATAAGTAATTAAAAACTGAAGAAGCCAAACAGCAGAAAAGAGTAGCCTTGTTAGTTTTTTTAACCCCAGCCAAGCCAGAAAATTGGTCATTCTTTTAGGTAGCTTGCAAGTCATAAGTATTTTCATGCATTTAAAAATAATAATTAAAAAAACCAACCAAACAAAAAAAAGAAACCAACCCCAAAACCAAAACCAACCAAAACTGTAAAAGGGGAATGTCTTTTTTTTTTTTTTTTTTTTCCTCGCCACTTTTTCGTGGAGGGAGGAAAAACTGAGGAACAGCAGGCCTAGCAGGTGGGAGGGAGGTTAGGGGCATTCCAGCCAGTTTGGTGCAGCATTACCTCAGTTTCTCAAAAGCAGCTGTCACGGGTGGGTCCTTGTGGGGCTGTTCGCGGTCCGTCCGCTTGATTTTACAGTTCTCATCCCTCAGTGATTTCGAACTGGATTTATGACGGTAGAGTTTTTTATGGGTAGGTCCATTATTGCCTAAAGTGCTCAGGTTACTATAGTTTTTATCAAAAAAGGGAGCGTGAATGTCCGTGGTGAACCCGGTGGAGCAGTTGGGGCGACCGGGGTCGCTAGTCACGGCTTTGCTGTTTTTGCTTGAGCCCTTGTTGTTTGACTTGTGGTTCTTCGCCGCCCCCAGCGAGCCACCATTCGCCTTCTTCTTCGACTCTTGGGACGTCCCTGCCAAAATTTTAAGAGTTTTCAGTTTCAGGCTGTTGGACTCTGGTGACCGGAATATGTCTGGAACGCTGTTGTGGCCGACGGGCCCCCACAAGGGCTCAATGGAGGCCATCATAAACCTCTGGACATCGGCCATTCCCGACGCGATGTTGGACAGGATGTTGGAAGGTTCCTCGAACTCCCTCTGGTCGTCGTCCAGGAGGCTGGTGGCGTTGCCCAGGCTGGCTTCCGACCAGCCCGTGCCCCCCTCTTTTCCCAGTGCCCACTCTCCAGAGAGCCCGTTGTGCTTGCCCAGCTTCAGCCCTGCTGGGCCGCAGTGCTGAGCGCCCTCGGCCACGCCCTTGGTGGCCGTGGCCACGGTGCCCAGCTGAGTGACCGCCCTGCCACCAACAGCCGGAGCCTTCTCGCCGTTGACTCCTGCTGCATTTTTCCCTTTCCTGGTGGATTTGGGGGCCTGCCTGGAGTTTTTGCCTTGCGGCTTATCGGTTCCTTTGTTGGTTTTGGGTGATTTTTTCCGGGTGGCTTTCTGGGAAGAGCTTTGGTTTGTACCCACATTCTTGCTGGATGAACTTTTCCTCTTCGATTTTGACACTTTGCTATTGGTGCTAATTTGACCAGATGGCTCATTAAATGTTGACAAGCATGGACTCTTTTCGAGAAGGCTGACAGAATCTTCATCGTTGAACATATGGAACTGGAACTGGTGATTATTTAAAGCAAACCCATTATCTGCCTGATCCTCGGTCTGCAGGACCCCACAGTTCCACTTGACCTTCTCGGAGCTGTTGAGGGAGGCCTGGGGGCTCTCCTGAAAGCCCTTCAGGGTGCCCAGAGGCTTGGCATCGGAGCCAGCTATCTGCGGGGACAGGTTGGGAGTGTCTGGAGGGGACATCTCCGAAAGCGACGACTGGCGGAACCTATCAGGCGTGAAGTTGGAAATGTCTAAAAGGTCCGTGGACTCCTTCAAAGGGGTGATTTCATCTATGCTCTGCTGGATCACTAGCTTGGGACTGCAGTGGGCCAAGAAATCATCATTAATATCATCCTCGCCGTCCTTTTCACAAGACTTTAAACTTAAAGAACTGTAATTGCTAGAACTAACTGACAATGAACCCACTGAATCAAAACTAATGAGCCTGCCATCATCCGTACTGAGTGTACCTCGTTGGAAATGAAAGCGCCCCTCTCCATTATTGAAATGACATGACTGATAAGAATCATCAGACTGCACTTGTTGGCTATCCGGCATGTAATTTTTTTGGTATAGCAATTTGCCGCTATTCAGATTGACTTGAGTGTACCCAGAGGCGGGGAGGCCGTCCGTGCCCGGGGCAAACTCGCTCGGCATTCCGGCCGCCTCCGGCATGTCCCCGGGGAAGTCCTGGCGCTCGCTGCCCTTGCTGGCCGGCCACATGCTGCCGAAGCCGCCCTGCTCCATCTCCAAGTGGCCGGGCGACTGCTGCAGCTCTGACTCGGAGGGCGGGGAGAGCACGCAGCTCTGCGCCGGCTGCAGGGACGGGAAGGGCTTTTCCGGCGGAGGGGTGCTGGGCGAAGTACGGGATGCCGGTGTTGCTCGACAGATCCGAAGCATCTAACAACGTCTGCAGATACCCTCCGGGGATCAGGGGTACATTGGTGGTGATATTAGCAGACGGCAGAGGCTTGTCTGAAGAGGAGGTGGATGGTAGGAAAGGAGAATTTTTAGCAACCTTATCCTCGTGGCACTCTGGGAGATGGGAGCTGTCTGAAGCGCAGGGACTGTTTTCGTCCTTCAGACGCGCTGCGGAGTCCTGGTTTTCCAGTGCTGGGGAGTCCTCTGCCGTACTGGTGGCAGCTTTGATCTTCTTGCACTTCAACCTGGCTTCACTTTTGAATTTGATTCTGCGGAGCACTTTCCGCTCTGTCCCCTTGTGCTCCCGCTCCTGCGGTTTGCATTTCACGGCGATGCCCGCGATGTCGTGGACGTGTAATCCGTTGGCACAGCTGGGGGTGGCGATGGCTAACGCCGGCAGCCCTTTCAGGCCCGCGTCCTCCTTACTGCTGCAAGGCTGCTTGTGATCAGAGGAGCAAGAGCCCAGCTTGTTCACTGATTGCTCGATGGCTTTAATTCTTTGAATCCGGTGCCTGTTTGCTAGCTTGCATTTTCGCTTCCGTGGGTGAGGGAGGAACGAAGCATCTGAGCCGTTAAGATAGAAATTCTGCTTGTGGTAGAGAGACGATCTGAGCAAATCCAGCCGGCTCTGCTGCCTCTCCTGCCAGAAGCCCTTCAGTGGGGCCAGCTTCTTGTATTTGCTGAGCAGCTCCTCGTTCAGAGTAACAGTTGTCTCGTTGGCATCCACTTTGCTGAGCTTCACCAGCATATGCTTCTCCCCTTTAAACCTGTTAATGATGATGTACTTGATGATCACGGGGGGCTCCTTGCGAGAGACTTTTCGCCGTTTCTTGGGGCACCACTCGTCATCGTCCTCCTCCTTGGGCCCATCTGGGAGCCACTCCTTCTTGTCCAGGATCTTCTCGTTCTCGATGGAGTCCACATCGTACAGGTAGTCGTCGCTGTATCGCACTTTCCTCTTCGCCCGCAACCCGTAGTTCTGCTGGATGAAGGAGCCGGAGTGGTCCCGGGCCAGGTACCGGCTGCAGTCCTTGATATCCCGCAGCACGTCGTAGGAGGACTCCGTGCAAGTGCTGTCGTCGCTGAACTCCCCGGAGTCCTCCGTGGAATTCACTGAGTCCAAGAAGTGGCTCCTCTTGGAGCCCACGTACTGCACCATCTCTGTGCTGTTGCAAGATTTATTTAAGGCAGCTTTCTCCTCCTCCTCCCCGTCCTCTTCCTCGCCATCCTCCTCCTCCTCCCCCCAGATGATGCCTTCCTCGGATTTGAATTGAGAAGGGTCGGTGGCACCGCTGGGCCCCCTTTTCAGGGTGCTCCTGCTGTCCCTTTTGGTGCAGTTGCTGAAGACGCTGGGGAAGAAGTTGAACTGGGCGTCCTCTTGCAGGGTGGTGGTCTTCTCCCGCACATTGTCCTGGAAAGATTCATATCTAATCTTTAGGGAGCAGACATCGCTTCCCAAGGTGGAATCGTCATCATCGAACATGTAATTGTCCACGTCTTCCTCAGAAAACAGATTTACAGAAAGCTCATTTTTGGAGCAGAGGTCAAGCAGCTCAATTTTACTTTCACTAATGAAAGATTCAAAATAGCCCCATTCCTGGTTGGGATTTGTTAGTAAAGGTTCCTCACCATTGCATTTGTCTAATAGTAATCCCTCGTAATAATTTTTCTGAGTGGGGTCCTCTGAATCACTGTCAGATTTTTCTGCATCTCTTTTGTCCGCTGCCCTCGATTTATGCATAGGGAAGCTTAAAAGCTGGTCTGAAAGCAGTTGATCCCCATATCTCATGGTTTCTCCTGTGCTCATGCAGTGAATCCCTATATCAGAGACCGAACAGGTGTCATAATCCCTATTTATATCCCCCACTTTCAAGCTTATTCCCGGCTCCGCATCAATGCCGTCCTTGGATTCAATAAAGCAGCCCAGACAGGTCCGGCTCGGCTGCATCAGGCAGTCTCCCGTCAGCGCCGACATCCCCCCGGGCTCCATCATGGTGAAAGGAGCCTTCTCGCAGTCGCCCGGCAGCGACCAGGAGCTCATGCCCTTGGTCACGCAGGACGTGAGGGAGATGGCGTGGGCGGAGGAGTCGTCCGAGGCGTGCTCGGGGACATCCGTGAGGCGCAGCGGCGACTGGGGGCTCAGCAGGCAGGGCTTCTTGGCCGTCAGGGCGCGGTGGCACGCGGGGGCCTCCTTGGGAGCCGCGCTCAGCGCCGGGAACGGCGCCGCCGCCTCGGCGGCACTGCAGGGCCTCTCATCGCCGTCCAGGGCCTGCGACTCTGCGGGCATGGAGGGGAGGAAGAAAAGAGAGAGGGGTTACCACCCTTGTAGGGCTCAGGCTCGCCACCCTGCTCCCCTTCTCCCAGGGCTTGGTGGTGACTTCTCCCAAGAGCTCCTTTGGGAGGCCCCTTCCCAGCAATCCTTCCCTCCTGGATCCAGTTATCGTGGTGATGTGCGTGGAAGGCAGAGGTAAACACGCTGCTCCCTGCAGCCAGCTGGAAGAGGTACAAGAGTACGTTTAAAACACGCAACCCATCCGCTCTTTCCTCCTCATATCCATACGGTTACCTGGAAACTGCCTCTCAAACCTCACAATGTTATTAAAAAACCAAAACAAGCCTAATAAAAATGTTCTCATTAACACCGAAAAAATTAACAGGAAAATAAGATTCTTAAAGAAACAAAGCACCCCCCCCGTGCAGGGTCCGAGCTCGCACACACCTGGGCTGCTTTACTGCTCCGGAGTCAGGAAGTGATGGCTGATTTTAAAAACCCAGCGGTCTTTTTGTCACTGTCCACGCGAAGGGAAGGCAGAAGATAGCACAGAGTTTAAAGCAATTATTATTAGAATTATTGTGGAGTTTGCCATTCTTCCCTAATCGCTAAAAATGCCTTTTTAGTCACGTAAGGATTTTTTAACCTAAGGATTTTTTTTTAGTTTTACCTCGTTGCGCTTCTTTTATGGCAGAATAAAGTTATGAATGTACTTTTATCTGACTCCTGGCTCAACAGACGGTATGACCCTTGAAATTTAAATACGATGTCTTTTCATCCATGAACACGCTCTGATATCTCTGTATTAAAAAAAATATATTCCAATGAGTGCATTCATCCCAGCCAGAGAGCTCTGCCGACTCGGAGCCTGGTGCTTTTGTCATGGCTCAGGTCTTTCCTTTTTGGTGGCTCCACTGAAGGCAGAGGGGTGAAGCTTTCCAAGGAGGGACAAGTGCTTTAAAGCACAACTGGAGCACCAGGATGTGGCATTAAATGGGGCATGCAAAGGGGTTTGTTTGGCTGCTGCGACCCTCCACAAGTGCTCTTATTCCAAACTGAGAGGAAAGGGAGTCTCCCGCATCCTTGGCAGCCTGGGGAGGGGAGGTTTGTGCTGGCACAGGTACCACCGGCACGATGGAAAACCCCCCAGGTGGGGAGGATGGAAAGGAACAGGATGCCATGGAAGGAGTGGGGTGCCTGCCTGTGCCAAGCAGGAGGTCAAAGCCTCCCTGATTTCATCCCTAACACTCCCATAACTTTTGTGCTACAGGGGCCTTAGGGATGGAGCCATCAGTGAAGTCTGAACAAAGCACGAACTGCAGCTGGAGCCTCGCAATGCTCCCAGGACTTTAAACCTTTTCCCAAAGGCTCCCTAACTCCAACCAGAAGTGCAATGCAATGCCTGTCATCGTCTTCAACATGAACGACTTGGAAAAGGTCAGACTGGCTTGCTTGAAAAGGGTTAAAAGAAGGAAATAAATAAAAAAGCTGATTTTTGAGTCCCTCCCACCAGTCTTCAGATCAGACATGCAGAGGTGGTATCTTTTTCCTTAAGCACCACAACAAATTAACCAGTGCAGTTCCACTTCAGAAGTAAAATAAAATAAAAATCAGCTTGGAGCTGACAGGAAGCATGGAAAATTTGAAGATAAAAGAAGAATGTCTGTGAATGCTGTAAGACTCAAAGAAGGGGGAGGCAGAAAGCTGAAATTCAATCTCAAAAGCTGCATTCAGTAGGCAAAGCTGCTATTATATAAAATAAACTGTCTCTGGGCGTTTCTTTAGGTTTATACTCATGTGAGTAAACTTAACTCTTGTGAAATACAAATGCCAAAACCTGATTTTCTGGGGCTCCGTATCAGCCTAAAATCAGGCCAGTGTTCAACTGATGCTCCAAGGGAATAGAGTTCACTCAGAAAATGCTGGAGAAGCAAAACCACTTTTCCCAGCTTCCCTCAGCATCCACCCAACAGCACATGGGCAAGGGGAGGTGGCAGCTCCAGAGCTTCGTGCTGGCTCCTGGCCTCGGATTCAGCAGCAACTCCCACACAGCAGTGTTCAAACTGGAAGTTTAAACTGACAGAGGGGAGGCTGGGATGGGATACGGGGAAGGAATTCTTGGCTCAGAGGGTGGGGAGGCCCTGGCACAGGGTGCCCAGAGAAGCTGTGGCTGCCTCTGGATCCCCGGACACTTCCAGGATTAGATAGAGCTTGGAGCACCCTGGGACAGTGGCAAATGTCCCTGCCCATGGCAGGGGGTGGCACTGGATGGGATTTAAGGTCTCTTCTAAAGCACTCTACAGTGTTATGTCTGATTAAAACACTTTTTAAGCCCTGTTTAATTGAATTCCATGGAAGTGTATGAGGTTCTAAAAATCCCCTCCTTACTGATCAGGGCAGCACTGATTTTGTTGTTCACTGGATCAGACAAAGGGACCATGGCTACAAAATCCCTTTGCAGCTCCAGCAGCTGCAGCTTTACCCTGTGTAGTCAGGAAGGAGATGGGCTGACAGGGACAGATACCTCCCAAATTACATCCCAGGGGCAAGTGTGAGGGGCATGTGCCTCACCTGCCACCAGCACAAGCTCTGGGGTCCTCATGGGCACCCACGTGGCCGGAGTTGCTCCAAGGTTTTGGTAAAGAACAAGAACATTTGTCTCTACCACCTTGTTTAGAGCTGACAGAAAAATCTGAACATATGTCAGAAGACCAAGTCCTTGATATCTAACAGGAACAAATTTATATATAAATAAAATATATCTATATATCTATCTCAAGATTTATGGGCCAATACAAAATGTAAAAAGCCATGAAATTAAACATAAAACACATTGAATGCATCAGGCTCTGCCTCCCCTCTGCATTTACTGTGGCCAGAGATTACAATCCAAACGGCCTCAGAAGATGCTCGGAGGCTGATTTATTTCAATCAGGGTTTCAGCCGCTGAGCACTGTTACTCCTAATTAGTGATTCTGAAAGCAAATACAGAATCAATGAAATAGATACAAAGTTGGGCATTTTGGGAGGCTGCTGCAAGGGGCTGATCCTTCCCCACCAGTGTTGGCTCCCAGGAACACGACCTGTCTGTGCAGAAAACACAGGATAGGGAATCCCATGTTCTGGGTGATGGGACACATGCAAGATCGAGCTCACAAATCCAGCCTTCCCCTCCCACTAATCCCGGTTTCTTTCTCCTCCCCAGTCTCTAACTTTCCCTCAGTTTGTAGGGACTAAATATCCATCAGCCAAATTTTGCTAATATTGGCTAATGGGATCATAATGCTAAGAGAGGGAAAGATTCCCAACAGATACAGGGGTTGCAAAGTCCCAGATGACATTTTTCCCCAAGAAACCAAACTAAAATCTCTAATTCAAACTGCATGTGCACACAAACATTTCCAGCCGTGCCCATGCACAGGTAAAAGCAGTTCTTGTTAAGGCCTAAAAAGGTGTAGATTTATGTCTGGAATGATTCCTGTGCAGAAAACACCCATTTACTCCCCTGCTCCACACTGCAGAGACACACACAAACTGCTAATATTAAATGCACAAAAGGAATTAGGAAAATAAGTTGGCTTCCAAGTTGTCACTGCTCCCTCATGTACCATAATTAAGTTCCTTACCATTTTCTTTCACCCCATTAATCAGGATAGTTTCTTGGTCTTCTGAGGCACAATCCTGCTCTTGTTGGTCATCCATCAATTTAACCTCTTTCTGTTCACTCCATGCCCCACTGCATCTGGCCAACCTGCACATTTCCAGAAACACAACCACAGTCAGTGCAATCCCCAGGATCAGCTCAAGGAACCGTGAATAAAAAATAACAACAATAAAACACACGCCCTCCCCAGCCTCACACGCTGCCTGCATCCTCCTTAAGAGGACAAATCCAATTTATTTAGGCTCTCAGCTTGTCACTTTTCCACTCCAAAAGCCAAGTCCCATGTATTTTCAGCAAGGTGAAAATGTTGTGCATCAGCATTTCCTTCCCCAAAGTCCTGCTCTGGGAGGTGGGGAGGTGCTCAGCACCTCTGCAGGACCCTCCACATCCCCCAAAATCACTGTGCTGAGGCACATTAGTCATGTCCAGTCAGGAAAGCCCATCCATCTCCAGATGGATCAGTGGAGGGAAGAAGGAGAGGATTCATCCCAGTTCATCAACAGCAAGTCTACGATGGAGCTGGAAAAAAATACAGATACTGGAGTGACAGCTGCTCACCCTGGCTGTCAGCCACTGCCCTTCCAAGCACTGGCAGGTAGCTTTTTCCCCCAAAAGCTGTTTCTTATGGAGAAGTATCTCCAGTCTCACTGCTCCCCACGAGAGCTCCATCCTTGGAAGCCTCATTCCCCAGACCCCTAGGAGTGCCCCCACTGTCCCCTCTGGGTGAAGCTCCACCTCCAGTGAGGGATGAGCAGTCAAGGCTGACTGGGCTTGTGGGGCTTCACCAGAGCAAAGAACCTGAGATGAGGATCCAGCCCAGATCTTCTCCCTTCCTCCACTGAGGTCCCCCCACCCTTCAGAGCCACCACCTGCCTGTGGAGAGGGCGTGGGAGCAACAGAGGGACGTGGCTGAAAGCTGGGTATGGGTGGCACTGGAGAAACCTCATCAGTGCTCCTGACTGACAGAATTTCACTTCTTTGACTGCAAATTCAAGTCAAAATCTATTTTATGCCCTTCTGGCAACTCGAACTCAATTTTTTTTTTTCTCTCACAGAGCAAGTACTAGATTGCAGCATTGGTTTAGGTGTTTTTCTGGGTTTGGGGGTTTTTTGTTTGGCTTTTTACTTTTCACATCAACATTTGTCAATGTCTGCTGTTCCCACAGCACTCACTGCCCTGGGGTTCAGCAGCCAAACTTCATTCATATTCAGATTTGCAGTGGAGTCCTCTTAATTAACGTGAAATCTTTACAACCGCCTTAGTAAGTGAAACCTTCACCCAACTTAAAGATGTTGTGACACCGAGAGGAAGATAAGAATAACAAGCATCAGTAACTCCATTCCTTTGCATATTTAGAGGAATATTTAACTAACCCCGAGAGTTTTCCTTTGATGCAAATCCCCCTCTCAAAGCTCTCCAACTCCAGCCGGTTTGCTGTGGTTAGACCCCTCTCCTGCCAGCACCCTCCCCACACCCTGAGCTCCCTCTGTGGCCTTTCATCGCTGACATGTTGGAGCAGGAGAGACTCCAAAAGCCAGAGCAGAGATCAGAGTTATTTTTCCATGAAGGAGATTAATGTCTGAGTGTGGAAGGGGCTCTGCATCTGCCACTGACAGGCTACAGCCTTGTGCCTCCTTGATAATATCTCCTGCCTGTTAAATGTGCCTTAATTAATAGAAGTATTAATAAATTAAGTTTTTGGAATATCTATTAATGAAAATATTAATAAAATATCGTCAGCCTCGGGAGAACCAGAGTGGTCTCAGCAGACCAGAGAACCACCACTGGCTCCACGCATGGGCCGGTGGGGCTGCTGGGGAGGGGGCTGAGGTGTCACACAATGGTTTGTGTGGGAAGGGACCTTAAAGCCCATCCAGTGCCACCCCCTGCCTTGGGCAGGGACACTTTCCACTATCCCAGGTTGCTCCAAGCCCCATCTGTGAGGAAGGAGCCCATCCTTCCTTGATTCTGATGGATACTCAAGGGCCAACCTTCGTGGAGAGAGCAGGGAACAGACAGGGGGGCAAGCAATGAGCACGCAGGCAGCCAAGGGAACAGGCACAAAGGGAGGGTTTGAACCTTGAACCTCGCTGCGTAAGGATTTTTAGGGATGTCTGTGCACAAGGGAAGGGAAGAACACCAGGGATGTTCCTGGTGGATGAGATCCAAAGGCTGGAGAAGACAATGAAGACAATGAAACGTAACAACAAAGGGGATGTGCTTGGGGACAATTCTTTCCTCGACTGCAGTGACCCAGAGAGCAGAGCTGAGCTCCAGAAACCAGCTGGAAAGAACTGAGAAGGGTCCAGCTGGGGGATCTTCCCACTGGGTCAGAGATGCAGTACAAATGGGACAGACAATCCAAGTTTGCTGAGACCTGCTGAACAAGGAGACCTTTGGGACCAGCATGACCAGGAAAGGTGAGACCCCAAAAGGGATGGGGAGAAACAGCAGCAACTGGGAAAGAAAAGCTGACAAAGGACGTGATGCGGAACAGGAAGGAACAGAAGGCTGGGGATAACAAAGACTACAACAGCTGGGTCCCAGGCAAGAAAACTAAACGAGGAGAGGTCTGGGGGACAAAGGAGGTGCACTGGGTACCAGGAGAGCAGAGAACACAAGAGTCATCTGCAGACTGAGATATAAGAGGGACAGAATACAGATTTCAGGTGGTGTCAAGCCATTGTAGAGAGGCATGGCTGGGGTCACACTAATATGAAGAGCTGGCAGGAAGAAAATCAGGCACCAGCTTGAAGTTTATGAACTTGACTGGAGCCAGAGTGGATGGAGGAAGAGGATGGCGGGCGGAAGGTGACGGGCAAAGATGTGGGGTCGGAGGAACTCCAGGCCTGTGGAGGAGGAGGAGGGTGGGGGCACAGTGGGGCTGGCTGTGCTTCAAGGACAGGCACAGCACGTTCAGTCACAGGGAAGAATTCAGAAGCACTTTTGCTGATTGCACCATGGACCTGAGGGCACCGGCCTGCTAAGATCACAGCTGGCACCATGGAAAGTCACTGGCTGGCAAGGAGATGGAGGGGAAGAAGCAATAGGAAGCAAGCAGTGGAGCTGAACAATAATCCAACTAGTTTTAAGCACAAGATGGACAAATTAATGGACAGAAGGATGCAGAGCTGTGGTAGCAATACACTGGGCTCAGTGACCTGGAGAAACCCCTTTCAGCCCTATGGCTCAGGTCAGGTGAAAGATTGCAAGTGCCTCTAAAACCCTTCAGCATCACAGCTGAGGAAATTCCCCATTCCTCACAATTCCTGTCAATTTTCCTATTTCTAGTGCTAACAGGGCCATACAAAACCTGTTAGTGACCAGCCCATGTGCACACGTCTGGGAGAACACAAACACAGCACCACAATGGAACCTCTGCCACAAACCTCCCGCTGCCTTCGAGCAGGTCCTTCAGCCCAGGGGGCCAAGAAACCCAAAAGACACTTTTGTTCTCTTTTTAAAAAACCTCCTTCTCTTTTATAAAACCCCACTCAAGAGGTTCTATGGGTGTTGGTGCTGCTGGAGTGGTGGCAAACATGGTTGGAAAATGATGTCCCAGCTGAGGCCTCACCAGCTCCCTCTGCTCCCAACACAGAGCAAGATGCTGGTGGAATGTCCCTCCACCAGTTCCTTGGAGTAAAACCAGATTATTTCTTCTAGAAATTCCTAGAATCGCACAATCCCAGAATGATCAGGGTTGGAAGGAGCCCTTGAACAGAGAAGGAAACACCTAAATTGCAAAGCTAAAAATCCTGGAACATTCCCTCACTCACCTCCAGTCACATAAATGATGGACCTGCTGTCCACTTAAGCCCATCCAAACTTTAGGATTTAAGCATGTTCCTGTTAACACTGATTTTACAAAGACAAAAATGGAAATGTCATCCTTTTATACAACCAAAAAAAAAATTGCATCTGCCTAATGGCTGCCCTCTTCAAAGAGAGCAACAAGTTGCTTCGCTTCTTTGTCAGCCAGGAAATGCCCTTTTTCCCCCAGACTGGTGCAGCTTTTCTGAATGGATGTTTACAAAGTGCACAGGTCCATCGCTTCACTCTGTCAGAGGTGCCAGGGGGAGATGACATCCCCTTCAGCCTCTGCAGCTCCACAGACCTCCAGATGCCAGCCCAAGGAGGAATTGTGCCAAGAGACCTGCTGGAGAGGTTTCCCCCCTCTGAGGACTCCCTGCAGACTCTTCCTTGGGAAGCAGCAGTGATTTGGCTCATGGCATTTCCCAGCAGAATCAGGGATGGTCACAGTGATGCCCTGGATACACTTACAGGGGATAAAGCAAACGAGTTGGTCATGCTTGCCTAGGAATTCAGTGCCTGGCCACTTAAATCTGTATCTCTATATCTCTATATCATCTATAAATACAAATATTTATCCACTGCTGGTTGAATATCACCTCATTCGTATTTCCTGGGTACCACCATTACACCGTGGAGCTCAATACTCTCTGCCCAGGCAGAGGAGGGAAAAAAAATCTACCAGGTAAAAATAAGAAACAGGCCACGAGCCTGACTGAAAGCCCAGCTGCACACATGGGAATTCTATGAGGTGGGCAAGATCCTGAGCTGGTGATGGCTACTCTGGAATTAAAGTTGCAAGAGTGTTTCATCTTCAAGCTGAAAAAAACAAAAGGTCACTCACACCCAGACAAAACCCAACATGCCAGCTCCTATTTACACACAGCTTCCACATCCTGAGTGTTGTAGCTCATGAGGGTAGATGGAGAGGGAGCATCCAAAGTGAAGGAGAATCTTTTTATGGAGAATTGGGGGAAGAAAGCGAAGAAGAAGAAGCTGTGGCTTTTTTTCCTGCAGAATTGTGAATAAGTGCAGGTGTTCTATATATGCAGTTGTGTCTTTCAAAAAAAGAGCTTTAGAGAAATTAATTACATGTCAGAGCCTCTGACAGGTCTTTTAAGAATTGTGATACTTTTGAATGAAAACATTATATACTTAAAAAGAAATACCATGTAAATGTCTCCGAGATATTTACAGTCAGTGGAGTAATAGTAGGAGAGGATTCAGCTCTCCCTGTGGATGGGGGATGCTGAACACACCATGCTCCTCCTAACCATGCCTCCTGCCCGTGCAGGACCTCAGCATCTGCTGCAGAAGCTCAGAGCAGAGTTCAGGGCCAGGAATTAGCTGGGAACAGAACCCAGGCTCTCCCCAAAATGCTGAGCCACCCCTCTCTCCCCTCTCCAGGCTCCATCCCTGGGCACCCAGCTCCTCTCAGCAACAAGCACATCACACCCCCCTCCTCCTGTGCTGACACGGGCAGCTGGACCTCTGCAGAGGACAAGAGCCAGGTGGTTTTCTGCTTGGTTGGTTTTCTCTCGGGTTCTTTCCCCCTTTTTTTTCCCTCTTTAGTCCCACAGCAAGACCCAGGACAGAACTTCCCATGGAGAAATTGTGGTGAGGCAGCACCAGAAGCCACAGCAATGCCAGGCTGGTCATTGACTGACCTGAAGGATGCTGTTTTCCTGAAGATTCTGAAATTCCCTGATCCTTTTTATTCCAGGGATGCCACTTGATCCTTGTTTTTTTCACTATAATTTCATAACTGGGGGATGAAGTGCTCAAAATTTTCACTTGTCAGCAAATGAAGGTGTGTTTTAATACTAACAGCACCTCTCTGAGTAAAGCTGTGTTTCCACAAATTTACATTTCTACCTAGGTCAAAGGTCTCTGATTTTTGCCCATGCTAAGGAAAAAATGCAGGGTACTTGAGGTTTCCAGATCCTACTGGGTCAGAAAGGTGAAGTTCCCAAGGAAAGGTACAGTGTGAAACCATCCTCCCACTCTGCCCACCATGAAGTGCTGCTCCAGCCCACGAAAGGGAAGTTGGACTCGGGGGTTCTGGTTTCAAAGCTATTTTCCCAGGAGAATCTCACAAGGAAATTGCATCTCCCAGCAGTTCCCTGGGCTTTTCCTATCAATGATGGTGAGTGCACTGGAGAAAAGCCCAAGTGAAGGAGAAACAGGAAACAAAGAAGGGGTTTGTGGGTCAATCCCAGCAGTGAGACATCTAAAACCCCACAAGAAGGTAAGGCCTGATAGAGCCAATGTTAGCTGAGAATAGGTTTAGGTATAAATACAGATAAAAGCCTCCAATTAGGAATAAATCTGGGGGGGAAATAAAGTTGATTAAAAAAAAAAAAAAAAGGAGCTTGCAGAGAAAATGGAGAACACAAAAAGCATTAAAAGAGGAAACAGTTTCAGAACTGGTGTGTTCCCAGAAGGTGTAAAGGATGGATGAGTTGTTAATATTCATAACAAGCCTCCACTTTTCCTCAGCTGAAAGCAGATGCAACAATTACTGCAGAGCCCAAGCCCCAACTCCAGCAGACCTCCAGATATGATATTAAGAACAGGCTATTTAAAGCCAGCTCTCAAATATATGACAGTTTCTGACCTTACTCTGGGAGGACATAAGGTGTGAGTGTTTCAAGACCTGTCACAAACAACTTTAAGGCAAAAGGAAGGAAGTGAACAAAATTACAGCCTTCCTGACAAAGCACACGTTAAATACCAAAGGAGCTTTCTCTGTAAATGTATTCTCAGACATCAAGAGCAGCAGCGTATCACAAAGGGAAAAAGGTGGCAATTAAAATCCTGGAGGAGCTGAAACGCATGAGGGAACGTCTGAAATGTGGTGAGTTTCAGCATAATACTGTCCCAGGTTAGGGAAGGCAGAGCTGCCAAACCCCAGAGAGGAGAGCTCCAAAATGCAAAGCAAGAAAGGGAAGAATCACTGGAGAGAAGGGGAAGCTCGTGGGGAAACGGAGAACAGAGAGACTGAGGAAATGGAAGGGAAAAGGATGGTCCAGGGCCACAAACAAAGGTCGTTGGCCTCAGATGAGCGCAGCTCCACTCCACATCCCCCAGACAGTGATCAAGAACCAGAGAAAACCTTGATGATTCACCTAAGGGAGAATTAAATATCCCTTTTTACCAAATGTGGGATGAATTTGCACATGGGGCCGGGTGAATATTCCCCTGGGAATAACGAGGGTGAGGAAATGCAGGAACCCAGGTGGACCTCATGAGGGTTTCAACGAGTGCACCCGATTCTGAGGACAAGGAGCATAAAGAGAATTCCTGCCTACCGAGAGCAAGGGAGGATGATTAAGAAGAATCGCTGGGGTTTTTTTTGGTCATCCACTCATATTTTATAGAAGTGGAAGGAAATGAAGCAATAATTAGTGTCAGCAGCTGCATAGTTTTGAAAAGCACTGGCAAGCGAGGGGGAGATTTTCATCTCCTGAAAATGAGTAGGAACACAAACTTTGGTTTAGCTGTGATGGCCAGAAGTAAAAACATTTCTAATTAATAGAATCAGAGAATGGTTTGGGTTGGAAGGGACCTTAAAAACCATCCAGTCCCACCCCTGCCATGGGCAGGGACCCCTCCCACTGTCCCAGGTTGCTCCAAGCCCTGTCCAGCCTGGCCTTGGGCACTGCCAGGGATCCAGGGGCAGCCACAGCCGCTCTGGGCACCCTGGGCCAGGGCCTGCCCACCCTGCCAGGGGAGTTTTACCTCTTCACTCCTAATCTGAATCTCTCCTCTGGCAGTTTAATCTCCCCTTGTCCTGTCTGCCTGTATGGAAAGCCTCCCTCCACCTTTTTCAAAGCTCCCTTTAAGTAGCAAAGATGCCCAAAGTAAGCCCATGATGTTGCTTTCTGCCTTTCCTCCTTAAAAGCAACTGTATTCCAAACGTGTCCTTTTCACTCCATCTCTGCATATGAAGTTAAGATAAATCAGAAATGTTAAGGGCCTGGATTTCGGTGAAAATTAGAGTGGACTGATTAAAAACTCCAACTCTTATAAATCTGCAAAGGCTGAAAATTCAGCAGGATTGTGGGGTATTAACCTCACAAAAACATGAGGACTCTCCAAAGCTAATTATACGTCAGTCTGCTCTAAAATAACAAAAGCCAATAAAGAATAGTTTGGGATGGAGATTTCATGATGGGCAGAATTGCTTCATTTAAATGAACTTATTACCCAGATTCTGCTGCTGTATTTATGGATCCAATGACAAACCAGTGCCTGAAATGCTTAACAAACTCTTCCTGTGAATCTCATCAGGAAATAGGAGAGGCCAAGGTCAAGTGCATTAAGATTACAGAAGCTGATGAAGAAAGGGGATGTTTCAGAGTTCATCACACACTGGGTATTACGAAATAACTCAGCTGAAGAAGGGTGTGTAAAATTTTGTTTAGAGATATGGATTAATGCAGAGCCAAAACAGCACAAAGAGTTGGATTTCACAGGGATATGCTGAAGAAAAGTCTCAGTCCTAAATTTTGCCATTGCCTCTTTCCTTCCCTATGAGAAATATTCTCTTCTTTTCCCTGTTAAAAAAAGAACACCAGGTTTAAAAAAAGAAGGAGGAAAAGAGGATTTTTTTTTTTCTGTGCAAATTTGTAATATATTAAAGTTTGGACTAAGGAGGGTAATTAGGCTGGTGCCGGAGGAGAGTGTGAAAGCTCATCAGGATATTTGCAGTAACCCTAGTGGGGTAAACATTTCTCTTTTCTAATATCTTAAAATTAGAAATTTTATAGGAGAAAAAGAAATTTTAACAAATCTAGTTTGTCTCTTATTAGCAATTAGCCAGCGTGGACTCTGGATAAAAAGTGTTAATTTCTAAAGTACACATAATTTTCATAAAAGCACAGATAGGAAACCAAACAACTGAGTGCTTGGCTTAGGCACAGGAAGGAACTAAGCCGGAGCAAGGGGAGGAAGGGCTCATTCCTTCATGTTTTACACACAGAACGGGTTCAGGGAGCTGCTGTTCTCTTACTGTGGGACACGGAATCCCAGAATTGTTTGGGTTGGAAGAGACTTCAAAGCTCGTCTTGTTCCCAGGAGCAGGGCCATGCCATGGGCTAAATCCCAGACCATCAGCTTCAAGAAACTAAAGACAGCCAGAAAAGAAGCAACGGTGAGAAATCCCCCCAAGAAAGCGTGATGTTCCACAGGGATATGGAAGACAAAATCCCCTTAGACATTATATCCAAGTTTGTAGCCAGATCCTTTGAATATTCCTGAACAACTCCCAAGTCTCATAAAGATTTTTCCTTTCTACGTACATATAAATGACTGCATTGATAGCAGATGGGCCCTTCCATATGATTTCCTTTTTAAACTTCCAACTTCATGCAATTCCTGCATATTCCTTGTGCTTGGAAAGGAGCGCCCGTGCTTTCAGCTCCGGAGCACAAAGCTGGGGTTACTTCTGCTCATTTTGTTTTGTTTTTAAAACCTTTAATTACACAAGCAGGTAGCAACTCTTAAACACATCATCACCACCATCACTTTTCCCTGAGACCACTGTTTGCAGTGTCTCTGCCTGGCAAGGTGAGCCTAAAAGTGACCTACACTTAGGGAAAACATGCAGCACCTACTGACTTGGGTTTATTTTCCTGAGTACTCCCTACAGCTGACACAGCTGGACTACAGATTTTACAGGTAAAACAGCTTCCCAGTCTCATCCCGTGATGTGCATCCGAAGGAGCGAATGCTTCTGACTATAAAGGGAATCAGGGGAGGTAGGGAAAGGAAATGATCAAAACACTTATCACACCGAGAAAAGAACTTATTAGGCCCGATAAGGAGTTGGAATTGATGACAATTATAAGATACCATCCATTTTTAGCTAATAATTCAGAAAATGGATGAATTATTTGAGGAATAATATGTGATCATTTATTTAAAGACTTATACTAATGTATACGCTGGAGGAAGCGGAGCTGAGGTTGTAGGAACACTTTAACACTTACTTTCCTGGACTGTTCTTCCTTTCCACTCAAATGCAGAGATTTAATAGCACTGGATTCAGTTTTAGGGTCACAGGGCCCCTATAGAAAACATCAAGCCACTTTTCAGGGCTGTTTTATACACAACCTACTTTTTCCTCCACTTTCCTATTCACGTTTAAGAAATCCACCACCATTTTGCCTCTGAGAACTGGTTCATTTATTCAAAATTCCCAATCATCCCCATCCCTGCTCCACAGGCCTTAGCAAATCACAATGTTAGATGGAAACAACAATTAAATCTAAAGCCACATCTCTTAATTTTACTTGGAAAGATTCTGGGCTCCCCCAAACGTCGCAGGTGATTTCTGAAGGCAAAATCCCGCATTAAGAGAGATTGTATCTCCTAAGGTATCAGTCCAAATCTCCATCCGTATCCAGGTAACAATCTGGAATGCTGATATTTAAGAGGAAAAATATCTGGACAGCTGCCCCAGCTCCCTGGGAAGCAATGTTTAGTTAAAGTCTTGGATATCACTGAAAGAAGATGTGGAGATGTCACACTGAGGCTGAAGCATTTTTTCAAG
Organism: Tichodroma muraria; assembly: GCA_013390105.1. Lineage (NCBI taxonomy): Eukaryota > Metazoa > Chordata > Aves > Passeriformes > Sittidae > Tichodroma > Tichodroma muraria. The sequence continues at coordinate 25,136 of WAAG01051663.1, forward strand.
TGCTGAATTATTCACCCGTGAATCTCAGATGTGAAATCCAAATGCTCCGGTACTGCCCCAGCTTTAGACAATGGCTAATTCCTTTCTGTGCCACTGCAGGGTCTCTTCATCAGCTTTCTTTCATCTATAATCACAGCCAGGTCATGGGTTATTAGTCATATTCAGTGCAGAATTCAAACCCTGCTACACCAATCAGTCAGGCCGGGACTCCCCCGGCGTTAACACCGCGGCTCTCGGCCGCGCCGGAGGATCTGACTGCTCCTGGCACGGCCTCACAGGGCACAGAGAGGGACAAATGCAGCAGCCATTTGCCCAAGCCAAGAGGGATGAAGCCCTGAGCTGGGAAAGGACACAGAACAACCTGGGGCTGCCAGGGATCTGCCCCAACATCCCACCTGCAGCACCAGCCATGGCACAGGGGAGCTCGAATCAAGGCACGGTTTGGGTTGGAAAGGATCATAGAGATCAGCTCGTGCCACCCCCTGTCATGGGCAGAGGGACATCTTCCACTGTCCCAGGTTGCTCCAAAGCCCCAGTGTCCAGCCTGGCCTTGGGCACTGCCAGGGATCCAGGGGCAGCTCCAGCTGCTCTGGGCACCCTGTGCCAGGGCCTGCCCACCCTCACAGGGGACAATTCCTGCCCAATATCCCACCCAGCCCTGCCCTCTGGAACTGGGAAGCCATTCCTCCATGTCCTATCACTGCAGGCCCTTGTCTCCAGTCCCTCTCCAGCTCTCCCAGAGCCCCTTTAGGCACTGGAAGGGGCTCTAGGGTCTCCCTGAGCCTTCCGTTCTCCAGGTGAACACTCCCAGCTCTCCCAAGCTGGCTCCAGAGCAGAAGAAGTCAGTATGCTTCCCCTCCACGTGAACATACTGGGAAGAAAAAATCATAAAGACAGGCATTTATCAGCCTTTGCTGGAGGTGTTACTTTGCATATCAAGCCATGAGGATGCAATTGTTTCATTAGGATTTCGCTGGTGTTTGTAACATTTAATGAGTCTTGGAGAACAGAGGAAGAAAATACTACAGGCACTGCCGCAGCCAAGATAAATAGGTAAACATCCCCTGCCTGACATCAGTTAATGCATCACAGCTCTGCTCACTTAGGGCAGCCATGAGATCAATTCTTCAGCAAAAATAAAAAACTCATATCCAAATCTGCGCTCACAACGCGAGCGAGGCAAGGGATGGTGTGACAGGAGGGAAACTTCGGCTTGGCTGGATGCTCCAGGCCCCTCTTTGTCTCCTCCTCGTGCCAAGCCCTGCCGAGGGCTTTGCTTTCCACAAAATAAAGGTTTTGTCATTTTTCCTCAAAATAAACAATCTGGCTTTTTACAAACTTCCTCAGGAGTCCGCAGCGATGTGTTCCCAGCCTCTCAAGGACACTTCATTGTCAGTTCCAAAGTGCCCCAGATAAATTGAGAGCAATGATGGAACTGCTAAGAAAAGTAAAACCAAACAAAAACCCAGCTTCAGTTTAGCAAAGCTAAAAACCATTTTATATCACTTCAAATCCCATCTTATTTCTGGCTATACTTCCGAGCCTCCCACTGTAAAGAGTAAGATCTCAACAAAGTCAAAACCCAACCGAAAACAGATTAATAAATGCCAGCTGAAGGATGAATTCATGGTTTTGTACCCATTCCCCTGGAAAACCAAGACCAGATAACGCACAGGACGCACCTCGAGGTTTTCCCCTTGGGTGGGTTTTGCTCATGTCCCCTCTGTCACCCATTTGTGTCACCCTGACCCTCAAGCACATGCCAGGATTTAAGGGATGACCACCCTTGTGGGGGTCCTGTCTACAAGTCTGCCCAAGGGGCAGCACGCCTCAGTTTCCAAGGGGAAGATGGATGTGATGGACGGGCACCCAGAGCTCCCCAACCCAAAATCTCCACCCCCTGAACAGAACATTGGCTGATACTCCTCCCAGAGCCCTGCAGACAGCAAGAAGAGGGGAAATACAAAAGCAAATGGAGCCCACGGGCTCTGGCTTGGCAGTAGAAGTGCCATCAGGGAGGCAGAGTGTCATGGATGTGCACGGTGCCATCTGTACCCTGCGGTGCTCCAGCTCCAGCAGCTGCTGCCAACGCTGTTGGCCCGAGCTGGCCAAAATCCAGCAAATTCCACCCTCAAAGTCCATGCTAGTGGATGAGCAGGGTGCACAATTATCATCTAAAGAAGGAGAAAGTTGCTCCTCTTCTAAACCTCACCTCTGAACCTCCTAAATCCAGCCCTGCTGCTGGATGAAAAGAGGTGGGAAGGATGTGACCTCTGCATCCTGCAGCAGCACAAGGAGACGCAGCCACCTCCAAGGGATTTAACAAAATCCCAACAACACCTCACTCCCTTTTAGTCTTTTCTCCACTCTGCAGTTAGAAGGGGAGCAATGCAGGAGCTTGGGGATCCTGCATGTCACAGAGGCACCTCGAATCCTGCTCAGACTTTACAAACCATTCAGGGCTTTTTTGGACAGCAGCCGTCGATTCTGCAGCAGCTTACGTCTATTTTGGGCTCAAATTGATTGGCAATTTTGAAGAACGCGCTGCAAATTGCTCTGCTAATCACAGCAACTCCAGCCATGGAACTGTATTAAAATAACATCAGTGCTGAGACACAAAACTGAGATCAGCCAGGGAATGCTGAGCTGAGGTTGCCTGCTCTGGAGACATCATCTTGCCTGCCTGGAATGCTGCAGCCTCCCCAGTTTCTCCCTGCTCCACAGTGATTCCAGATGGCTGCTTGCATCAACTCGACAATAACGACACTTAGGGTTTCAGTATTTTCAGAAAAGCAAGTGGTTTTGTGGTGGCCATGGCCTTTCCCAGGCTGCAGGTGCTTTCCCAATGCCACCCACATTGGCACACACAGATCCAGCTGCAGCTCTGCATCTCTGACATGCTGAGTGTCAACCATACCTGGGAAAGACCATTCATCCAGCTGAAGAATAAGGTATCTCTCCCAGGAAATATGGACAGACACAAAAGAAGATTTAAAATTCCCCTTAAGGCCAAGTTGTCTCTAAATCCTTTCAGTGGAGACAGGGAGAGCCAGGGCTCTGCAGGGGACAGGTGGGGAAAGGGTCTGCCCTGAGCACGTGGGTGCTGCTGTCTGACCTCAAACCCTGCTCAGCTCTGCCTTCCCCCAGCCCTAAACCAACAGAGCCTTAGGGAGCATCCTCTGTGTCCTAACAGCCTGCAAGGAGAGTCTATGCCTCCATCCTCTGAGATGAAGATGGATGGATCCCTCCCTTCTGCACCACAGGTGAGATCCCAGCACCTCTCACCAGGGTCTGGAGAACTTGGGGCATCAACTACCACTCCAAGACAAGGAATCTCCCATCATGGGGACACAATGAGACTGTGACACTACGTTGTCTTATTTGCCAACTCATCACTTCAGATTTCTAATGAGATAAAATTAAAACTTTCAGTTGAATAAACTAAAAAAATCATCCTTCAAACTCCAGTCAGGGACACGCACCCAGGGCTGGTCCTGGTCACTGCCATGGGTCAACCAAGCCGTGGTTGTTTGCATTCCGTGTGTGGTGCAGAGGGCAGGATCCCGCTCGGGAAGGGGCTGTGCTGCATCCACGTGGGACAGACACCAGCAAGCCTGGGGGGGACAGCTCTTCAGGAGACGTGGATTAAAATCCTTCCAGCAGAAAAACGAGTCTCCCGTCCACCGAAGGGCGTTCCCACCACTGGCTGTCCCAAAAAAACAACAAAGAGTGAAGGGGAACAATGCCCTCTCTGCTGGCTGGCAGACACAAAGGTTGAGATGGAAGGATGAATCGCCCAGCTCCCCCTTCCACCATTTCCCTTACACTGGTGAAATATCCTCCACAATGGATGGAATCAAAGTCCATCGCCAAGTTCAAGAACACATTTAATGCAGATCTATTCACTTCAAGGAGTGTCTGCACAATAGAGAGCTTTCCCCTTCAAAAATTATTCCAAACTGCACGCTTGCTTTTCATTCTGCATCTTACCATTTAAAAAATACAGCATATTTGTAGCGAAGACACACGTTGTATAAACCACAGCCTGTTCTAAAAAGTAGATTTCACAAAGACTTGCCACAGTACAGGGACAAGGACCACTTGTTGATAAATTACTTTCACTCCGAGAGTGGAAAAGTCATATTTGTACACACCATAAGTGGTGCTATTGTTAAGCAATTTCATGGAAGTCCAGCAAAACACATTGTGCAGGTTTTTATTTAACCTCATTTAAATCAAATTAACCAACAGGGATGGTGTCTAGGGACAAAGCAGAGTCCTGTACACAAATGAACAAAATGTATCACTGAGTGCCACATCCAGTCTTTCCTTAAACACCTCCAGGGATGGGGACTCCACCACCTCCCTGGGCAGCCCCTTCCAATTCCTAATCACCCTGACTGTAAATAATTTTTTCTTAATGTCCAACCTGAACCAGATGAGCTTGGAGCTTGGAACTAGATAAGCCTTACAGTCCCTCCCAACCCAAATCACTCTGTCATTCCATGATTTGCTGATGGAAAGATTTGGTACCACTGCAAGAGTGACACATGTGCATTAAAAAAGGAAATAATAACGAAAACCCTCTGACCATAAAGCCAGTGTGGGAACAGAGCTGAAAGTGAAGATATTCATACCACACAAGAGACTTTTAAAATCAAAGTCAGGGTGAGAAGTGCATGGGGTAACTGCTGCCCAGGGAGAAGAGCCTGGGGTCTGCTCATCCTGAGCCCAGGGATCCATGCCAGGGAAATGCCACGTCCACCCCAAAATGAGGAAGTTCATTTGAAAGATTCAGACTCCTGGAAATTAGTGCAGAGCTCCAGATCACAGAGATAACAGGCTGCCTAAAACTGACCTGGGATTTCATTAGAGCTGATAACGGTGAGAAAAAAACCTTCCCAAATGTGCATTACAAATTCAGTCTGTAGAAACTCTTTCAAAGGTAGCTCGGTTAAAGCAAATGATGTGCAGGCATTTGATTTGCAGAAAATCAAGGATTCTGCCTCTGGGAGCAGTGGCAGGAGCAGCAGCTGGTGGGCATGGAGGCTGCAGGGAAAGTGGGGGCTGAGCCTTTGCCGGAAGGGACAGGAAGGTACCAAAATCTTTGTCCTAGTCTTGGACCTCTGGTGAACTCTACCTGCAAAATCCCATAGCAGAATTGATTAAATCTCGTCTTTGCTGAAAAAAATACAGCTGGAACATGGGAGATTGTGAACTCCAGCAGTGGGGGTGACCATGGGGGGGATGAAGAGTGGTGGGCAGTGGGCAGAGATGTGGTCACATGCAAGAAGTCACTGTCACTGCAGCCTTTCTGTGATGGAGATATTTTCCTGACTGAAGGATGGGAAACTGGTCAGGAGACACTGACACAGACTCAGAATAATAAAATGATTTGGGTTGCAAGGGACCTTATAGATCACCCCATTCCACCCCCTGCCACGGGCAGAGACACCTTCCAGCATCCCAGGTTGCTCTAAGCCCCGTCCAACCTGGCCTTGGACCCTGCCAGGGATCCAGGGGCAGCCCCAGCTGCTCTGGGCACCCTGTGCCAGGGCCTGCCCACCCTCACAGGGAACAATTCCCTCCCAATATCCCATCTAACCCTGCCCCCTGGCAGTGGCAAGCCATTCCCTGTGTCCTGTCACTGCAGGCTCACGTCCCAAGTCCCTCTCCAGTTCTCACAGAGCCCCTTTAAGCACTGGAAGGGGCTCTAGGGCCTCCCTGAGCCTCTCCTCACAGGATAGGGGTTACATTGCTTCCATCACCTTTTTGGCCTCCTCTGGACTTGCTCCAGAAGCTCCATGGCCTTCCTGTGCTGGGGACTCCAGAGCTGGGGGCAGCTCTGCAGGTGGGGTCTCACACAAGCCACCACTGTGCAATACCCATCCTTTGTCTTAGCAAGAGAGACAAGAGCAACAACCCTCTGAATAAACTCCAGAGCAATGCATAAATTAAGTTCTAAACCAGTCCTCTAGCTGTGCCCATGGCTCTTGTTTAAGGAAAAGGCATTAACACAGCATCTTAAAGTCACTTAGAAGATTCCTGGATATTACCCTGGCGAGGTGACGCCGCGAATGATGCTGCAGGCAGAGTCTGTTTTCCCACCCTGGATCTTAAAAATGGGGATTGGCATGTCCAAGAATATTTAAAGCGCAGGGGACAGGCTGCTCTCCCAGCAGGACAGGGCCTGCAGCAATCCAAAGCGATGGCTTTTGGCTCGCCACGCTGGGGAGGTTAATGGGGAAGGTGCCGGATGGCGTCTCCCGGCCTGTTTGCTAAACCCACATGATATCCCTGCTAAAAACCTCTGAGCAGGAGCTGATAAATGGGCTGTGCTGAGCTCAGGGCTGCACAGCTCATGCCGCACCCCAAGAAATGTGAGTGATTTCAAAAAGAGCCAATTTAGCCTGGGCACGGCGAGGTAGAAGCTGTCACTGCCTGAGTGAGAACGGGAGCTGTCAGCTCGGCCAGGCCCTGGCGCCGTTTCCAAGGGCTCGGGCTCGGCTCTGAAAGGTTTATGTGCAAGTTTGTCGATATTTAAAAACATTTTGGGGTTGGAGTGAGTCCAGAGAAGGGAAGGGAGCTGGGGAAGGGGGCTGGAGCACCAGGAGAGCCTGAGGGAGCTGGGCAGGGGCTCATCCTGGAGCAAAGGAGGCTCAGGGGGGCCCTGGTGGCTCTGCACAGCTCCTGACAGGAGGGGACAGCCCCAGGTCAGGCTCTGCTCCCAGGAACAGGGACAGGAGGAGAGGGAACGGCCTCAGGCTGGGCCAGGGGAGGCTCAGGTGGATATTGGGGAAATTCCTTCACCCAAAGGGCTGTCCAGCCCTGGCACAGACTGTCCAGTGGTGGGGTCCCCTTTCCTGGAGGGATGTGAAAGCCATGTGGATCTGGCATCAGGGGACAGGGGTGAGGGGTGGCCTTGGCAGTGCTGGGGGTGTGGTTGGACCCGACAGTCTCAGAGGGATTTTCCAGACTGAATGAGCCTGTGATTCCATGACTGTGTAGGAAAACCAGAGCTCTTCCAGTGGCAAGCAGCAATCTGAGAGCTCCAGCCTGTCTCACCCCTGGTTTAAAACAATTTGTGGGATGGATTTAGGGCTTCTGTTTTGGGTTCATCCTCACCTGAAAAACACAAAGGTCTTGCCAGAGGAGTGACTTACCCCAGCAAGAATTAAGTACTGTAGAAAAGGAGCAATTAAACCACTCACAGTGATTCAGTCTATAAAACATTTTCACTGCTATTTGTCTGGGAATAACTTGCTAGAAATGACAGACCCCACTTATTGGTAATGGGTTTTGGAAGAGGTGGGAATCCCCTGGGACAAGACACCCAGGAATCCTGTAATGCTCTGATTCTGCACCCAACCCCAGCCAGGGCCCATTCCTCCTTGATGATCTTTCCAACCTTAATGATTCTGTGATTCTATGAAAAAACCCAGACGCAAGGAAGCAAGGGAGCAACTGAAAAACACTGAAAGCTCAAGGTGGAGACTTCCAAGGCTCACATCAACTGAAGACATCTTTAAAATCTGAGAATATTAAACATTTCCTGGCCCTTTTTCTTTACTAGAGAGGCCTGTATCAAGGAGATAACCCATCACAAACTGCTCTGGTACCTGAAGTGGCCCAGAGAAGAGAGGCCAGGCTGGGGGTGCAGAGGATGCTCCCCAGCCCCCAGGCTCACTCTACATCCCTGAGCAGGGAGCTGCCACTCCAACACCTGGACAACAACCGACCAGGATGGGGGTGAACTGGGCAAAAACGTCCCCCAGGGGTGATTTTGGCCCCCCACCTTTCAGCTCCACACTGTTGCTCCAGGTGCAGCCGGGCTCCTTCAGGAATCCTCCCCACTCCGTCAGCACACGGACAGGCAGGAAATTTCCATGTGCAAGCCCTGCAAGGTTTATCCAGTCGGTTCCGTGCCTCAGTCTGCCAGATGACAAACGTCCTTGGCTCCCATTTACTTCAAGTTGTGCTGAGAGCCTTTCAGAAATTAAACCTCTTTATTCCGAGGTAAATGACGCATGTTTTGCTGCACGATCTCGTTCCCTATTATCCCCCGTGCCCAGCACTGAATGCAGGTGTCACAGATGGTGCAACTCCATCCCACTAAAGGGTTTTTGCTCTCCTTTCTTGGAGCCAGGAATATTTTCAGCAAGCAGATCTCTGGGTTGAATTAGCTCAGTTGTGTCAGGTCACTGCTGCAACTCCCCTGTCTACCAGCACAGATTTCTCCTGCTGTTGCTTCTCCTGGCATGGATCTGGCAATATTTCATTAGCAGATCCCTGATATCTGTTCTTTGGATAGATGGGGAGGAAAATGACAGCGTTCCTCTCACTCCTTGGGCCTGATTGTGGGAGGGAGGTGAAGCACCAAGGAATTTATGCTCGGATTTAAAAGGATGCGATCAATTTGGAACTCAAAGTACTTCCATGGTTTTTTTCACCTGGGTTAACAATCCAGCAGCACTGCAGAGTGGAAGGATTTTAAATGATCTATATTTAGTGCTTCCAGCTCACCCTGTGTGATCAGCTCTGACTGTTTGGTGTCTTTTCCAATGCTTGAGATCCTGGAGTTGAGACCTGACAGACTCACCTGAACCAAAGCCTGTGCCTAGCCCACCAAACTGTAAAGAAATGCTTGAAAACATGAACCAAGTGTGACTTAGAAGCTCAAAAACCCAGCACACACATAAAAGAAATCAGGATTTACTTTTTAAATTGCATGGTTTAAGCCAGTCTCACAATTTCTGAGCATTTAAGGATTCACCGTGTTCCTTATCTTTTACCATTTATCCAGTCCATCCATATTTTCCCGAGTCCACCCTTACACATTCACAGTTGCTGCAGTTCCTGCTCTTATTTACCTGCATGATGTCACCATTGCATTAAATGGTGTTGATCTGCTTGAAACTGCATTGAACCTCTTTTTACAGAGGTTCAGAAAAAGCAAAAACCAGTTCTGAATGGCAAATTAAATTGGACTTAAAATAGCACGCAAAGAGCAGTTGTGTTTGGTACCAATTCCCCATCAAAGGTCCCTTTAACAGGCACGAGCACCTTCTCACGTGACAAAGTAAAGAAAAAAGGAAGATGTACAAGAGATTTTTCTTGAAAATCTTACAACACGTAGATGCATATCCATAAAAATATTCCCCAGCAAGTTAGAATCTACTTTTTAAAACCACAGCCCTAAAATGGCTCAATGGATGAAAAACCATTTTTGGTTCTCTGTTATTTTTTGGGGTTTTTTGTTTTTTTTTTTTTTAAATTGCATCTGGGCTGACAGCTTGAACACTGAGCTGCAGCCTGTGAGACAGAAATACCAACCCGCTCGTACCAGCAGCACTGCTCCCAGTCGCTGTAATGATCTTAATCAAAGAGTATTGTGACAAAAAAAGGGATTCTGGTCTGCCTGCCTTTGGCATATCCTAAATATCAGTGTCCACATTCCACATGATGCAGCTGGAAAGGAGAAATTCCCTCTGCAGCGAACCACAGAATCACAGAATGGTTTGGACTGGAAGGGACCTTAAAGATCATTTTGTTCCACCCCCTGCCCTGGGCAGGGACACCTTCCACTATCCCAGGTTGCTCCAACCCTGTCCAACCTGGCCTTGGACACTTCCAGGGATCCAGGGGCAGCCACAGCTTCTCTGGCCCCACCTCCCACACAGGGAAGGATTTTTCCCTAATATCCCATCTGTCCCTGCCCTCTGGCGCTGGGAAGCCTTTTCCTGTGTCCCAAGTCCCTCTCCAGTTCTCCTGGAGCCCCTTTAGGCCCTGGAAAGGGCTATAAGGCTTCCCTGGAGCCTTCTCCTCTCCAGGCTGGACACCCCCAGCTCTCCCAGGCTGGCTCCAGAGCAGAGGGTCTGTGTGTGGCAGGCTCAGTGCTCCCACAAGTCCAGGTTTGTGCCCCAAAGCCAAGGGGAGAAACGCTGCCTCTCGCCCTTCCCCTCCTGCCATCCCTGCCTCAGAACTGCTGTCAGGACAAAGGGCTGCCCTGGGCAAAGGAGATGTCAAATATCCATTAACACCCACTGACCTCGTGTTTCCCAAAGCCAGGTGAGCAGCAAAGCCGGGTGACCAGCCGGGATTCCTGTTACACCAGCACCAACCAATGTGACCAAGTGTTACACCAAGCACCAGCAACTCCACCAGGACCACAGACAAGAGCATCCCAGCAGGANGAGGAGGAGGAGGAGGAGGAGGAGGAGGGGGAGGAGAGTAACACCAAGGGAACAAACGCCTGCATAGGCAAGGGAGACGCTCTATTTAAATCCCGTGTCAGTTCCATGGGAAGCAAACAAGGTGAGGAAACAAACATTGTGCTCCTGCCTCCCACCGACCGCGAGATGCAGAAATAGGTCGTGCAAGTTCAGATAATGAAAGCACGCTGTGCAACGCTATTCCTGCCACACACAGCCCCACGTGGCCGGGGGGCTGCTAGATACAGGCAGGCTGTGTCTGCAGGGATGTTGGGAAGAGGCTTTCCCTCTGCCAGGTAGGCTGTGGAGGAAGAGCTGGAATGCCGTGTCTCCCGTGGGTGACAGTGCTGTCGCAGAAAATGTTTTAAAACCTTACAAGCCCCTGGGGATCTGCGCCGCTGGGAAAAAGCAGGAGGAACAGGGTTTTGAAGGCAGCCGAAGAGCCTGCAGTCTGGAATCTGGGGCTGAACCAATGGAGAAACCAGAGGAGAACCACAGGATCGTCAAGGTTGGAAAACGACCTCCAAGATCACCAAGCGCAGCCCTGGGCACCACCACAACAAATAGAGAACATCTTGAAGTGCCACAAATTTGGGCTTTGGACACTTTCAGGGATGGGGACTCCACCACTGCCCTGGGCGACCTGTTCCAATGATTAACCACTCTTACAGTGAAGGAATTTCCCCAATATCCAACCTGCCCCTCCCCTGCCCAGCCTGAGGCCGTTCCCTCTCCTCCTGTCCCTGTTCCTGGGAGCAGAGCCTGACCTCCCGGCTGTCCCCTCCTGTCAGGAGCTGTGCAGAGCCAGAGGGGCCCCCTGAGCCTCCTTTGCTCCAGGCTGAGCCCCTTTCTCAGCTCCCTCAGGCTCTCCTGGTGCTCCAGCCTCTTCCCCAGCTCTGTTGCCTTCTCTCCAGCCCCTCCGTGTCTTTCTTGCCCTGAGGAGAGGAGCCATGGCAGAGGCACTTTGTCCTGAAAAGCCTGGAACGCCGATGCTAATAATAACAACCTCCAAAAGCCTGACCGTATTTATCCCGGGAAAAACAAAGAGTGAGCATCTGTCACCAGCCCTTGCTTGCCAAGATGCAGCTTCCAAAGTACTCCGTGGAGTCCAGATTGGCAATTCTGGGCGAGCCTGGCCGGAGCAGCTCGAGTACGTGAGCCACACGTGTGTCATCAGGCTGGACACGGTCCCTGCGTCCCCAACACCTCCTCTGCCAAAGGTGGAGCTTCCCCTCGGGGTCTCCAAACCCCTCAGGTGATGAGTCCATGGATGCTGTGGCTGGGATCACAAGTGCCAACTTCAGCTGCTTGGGCCTGCTTTTCTGAAATTGTTTTTCACCAGGAGGGGCCTGTCTCAGCTCCACAAAGGCATTCACAGAGTCCTGCTGGAGAATCCGTAACAAAAAGCAGGAGAAATCTCAGAAATTCAGCTCATGGTCTTAGATCATAACAACAACTCTGTGGCTCCTGGGCAATGTCTGTCACCTGTTCCATGGGCTGGTGACAGAGATGGCCAAGACTGCAGTAAATCCACCTTGTATTTCCTCCCTACCAAGCCACAAACTCTCCATCACTTCCCAATTTTCTACTGCTGTCTTTAAAGCTGACTTATACACTGTATGGACCAAGGGTGACTTTCCTTCTGGGTGTTATTACTAAAATAATCACCACTGGCTGCAGCACTACTGGAAACAAAAACCATTTGCATTTCACTCCACAAAAGTGGCTTTGCTAGGCAGGAACATCCCTACCCTTGCACCCTGCCTGTGTTTTGGGGAAGCAGAGCACAAACAGAAATAGGAATAAATGTTCACATGGAAACACGAGTAGATTTAGGTGCAGCTTCAGGCTTAAGAAAAGCACAACACATATATGAACAAAATAAACATCTTCTCTTTATTAGTTTCAATTAAAGAGCTATTTTGTTTGAACTTCCCTCTTCTGTGTTTAAGATGCACCAAATTTGCATGATTGTTTGAAGCCATAAAATCAGAGAATCATGGAATCACTTAGGAAGGAAAAGCCCTCTAGGATCTTTGAGTCCAACCATTCCCAAGGCCACCGCTACCCCATGCCCCCATGTGCCACATCTACACAGCTTTTAAATCCCTTCGGGGACAATGATTCCACCAGTGCCCTGGAACAGCTCATGCTGGGGCTGGACAGCTCCTGCAGTGAAGAAATTTTCCTTAACATCCGATCTAAACCTCCCCTGGCCCAGCCTGAGGCCATTCCCTCCCCTCCTGTCCCTGTTCCCTGGAGCAGAGCCCGACCCCCCCGGCTGTCCCCTCCTGTCAGGAGCTGTGCAGAGCCAGAAGGGCCCCCTGAGCCTCCTCTACTCCAGGCTGAGCCCCTTCCCAGCTCCCTCAGCTGTATGAGTGAGAAAGAAATCACTGGAAAAGCAACCAAACTTGGGAGTGGGACCGGTGGATGTTCACTGTCCACATCCATCAGTGGTGTAAAGAAAACTGAATTTAAAATTCTTTTTATTTAAACAGTGTGATGCCATAGTGGCCGTGCTGAGCAGAGCTGGGAAGAGCTGACAAAATTCCCCCCCAGAATTCCCTCTTTCCACCATGTGCTGGGCAAAGGACAAGGCTCACTGGAGCAATCCCTGTGGACGAAGATCCTGATTTTAAAGCAGGAGGCAGCACTGCCCTGCACTCCCTGACCCTCAGACAGACAGGGATCACTCCTCACCACCCCAGGGCTCAGCAACACGTCTGGGTGAGGTTCTGCCAACAGGGAAACACTGGGAATGGTACTGATAATGACAATAGTGAGGAGGGAAAAGAATAGGGATGATGAGGATAATGGCAATAATAACAGTCATAATAATAATTACCCCATTAATTTCCTTAAGGTGTCATTAATTTTATGCAACTTCTAAATACATAATGTAAATAAATATGTAATAGATATATACTGTGTACTATATATAGGATATAAAATACATAAATATATGTATAATATATGTATATATTATACATATAATATATGTGTAATATTAAAATAATTTTAATTTTAAAAGCCCCATGCACAGAACTGACTAAATAACTAAATAAATTTGAAATGGTGCCTCAAAGCCTTTTTGGCCAGGAGGGGCTGGATGTACCCAGGGGTGAAGTGCTGCAGATGGGTCCAGCGTGTAGCAGGGGCTGGGGGGCTCGGAGGGATCCAGCAGGGCTGGGTCCAGCAGGGCTGGCTCTGGCACATCCAGGGCCTCTGCCCGCTGGCAGAACTGGAGCCAGGATCCAAACCCATCCCTGTCCCGCTGCCAGCCCCCAGTAACTCTGCTGAGAGTGGAATCACTGAGCTCTCACTGCTAAAAAGCCCCTTTGAACATGCTGGAGTGTCTTACATAAGATGGCAATAAACTGGCACCAAAAAAGAAAGCAAGTAATTACACTACTGCCTTGTAAGCTTTGATTCTGTGCTGTTTGGGAACAATCTGAGGATTTTTTTTGTTAGGCTTTACGAGGATAATGCCGAGAACAGCAAAGGTTTGGAGGTGGGGTGTCCAGCTTTCAAGCTCCCATGTAAAATGCACATTTCCTTAGAATTTCACAGCCTGACAGGCACGACCAGAGAGAAGCAGGAGACATTTCTGCCCTCTCCTAGCACCTTATGTATTATTCCTTAAAAAATAAAAAATAAAAAAGGAAAAGAAAAGAAAAACTTTCAGAGAAATGTGGTGCCTTTATTCCCTTGTGTTGTTTAAACTGTTTTTCATGGCACTACACAATGAGCTTTCTTCAGGAAGTAGAACAGTAGCTTTTCCTCAGACCTTTTCCTCAGACAGTAAAGCACTTACAGCTTCAGTGCCTTGAGAAGGTGGTGGATAAAATAAAAAAAAAGGGAGAAGAAGCTAAAAGGAAGAGAGAATGAATGGGGAACTTGAATCAGGAAGGAAGAGGGGAGGGGGGGAAGAAGGAACAGGCATCAAATGCAGGGATAATTGCAAAGCACCACCACACTCCTGGCCAGGGAAAAAAAGGAATTGTAGATGAATCGTGAGTATGACAAAGAATCCCTTCAACAAGTTGTCTTTTATCACAACCTTGCTGCTCTACAGCTACACTGCAACCAGGAGAAATTGCATCATGTCAACAGCAAGCTTATAGAGATAAACTGACTGGAGCAGGGGAAAAGATGCTGCAGCCACTTGTGCTTCCCTGCCAGGCTGCAATGAATTCCCTGAGAACAGCACACACAGGGCATGAGAACCAAAACCCCTGAAAGGGGCAGCTCCAAAATACCCCTGGAGGGAACCTCCTAACAATTATCCCAGCCAAAACCCCAGCTTGAAGGGTGAGCAGGGGCATCTTTCACTAGATCGGGTTACTCAAAGCAATAACCTTTTGTTGAGGCTTAGATTGGATTTTAGGAGAAATTTCTATGCCCGAAGGGCTGAGCAGCCCTGGCACAGCTGCCCAGGGCAGTGGCGGAAACCCCATCCCTGGAGGGATTTAAAGCCATGCGGATGTGGCACTGGGGGACACGGATCAGCGGGGGCCTTGGCAGTGCTGAGAGAGCGGCTGGACTCGATCTGAGAGGGCTTTTCCACCTTGAACAATTCCATGATTCCATTCTGTGATTCCCAGCCTCTCTCTGATCTTCCCCAGGAGCACTGGAGGGCTCCTCCTGCTTCCTTCCCCGGGCTCCATGCCCTCCTTGCCGGCCTCTCCCCTTGGCGCAGCCTCGGGAGCGGCTGCTGGCTGAAATGCAAATAGTGCACATGCAGGCACAGGAGCTTTTTTTAAATTCTGAAAGCTGAGACTTCTAAGTTTATCTCAGAAGGACACTGGAAAGATGAATAGAGAGAAATTATGCAGAGAAAGAGAAAATATTCAAAGAGTGGAATTATGTATGCATAATTGCCTGGCTCCCTGGGGTGCACGGGCAAGTACACCAAGTCACTTTGTGAAATCATTCCCCACAACTCCTGTATCCTAATTATAGTGCAGTAAGTGGGGAGAAGCTAATTTTTAAACAGTCCTGATGGGGTAACGGGAAGAACCGTAAGGATGCTGTTTAACCCCTTGCCTGCTGAGAGGCTTCAAGGAAAGAAGCCAACACGGGAGGAATAAATGAAAAGCTGGTGAAGCCAATGCATCGTTTGCTGGTTGATTTAAAGGTGGCCAGCAGGAGAACCAAGCAAGCACAAGCCTTCAGGTTAGAGGAGTTAAAAAAGGGGCAGACCTGAAGAAATAAGCCAAAATTAATAAAAAAACCACCAGTAGACATGATCTCTGCCCAGACTTCAAAGGAGACTGGAGGCAGAATTATGGTGCCTCTGTGTCCCTTAAGCCCTGCACAGCAAATTCTCAGCCAAAAGCTTTATAAGTCCTAGGTAAGCCCGTGCAGAAACCTCTTTTTCTCTTCTGCATTTATCCATGCAGAAAATGCAACCACAGCTGCCTGATACCTCAAGCACACTCCCCAGTGCAGCACGAGTACCTGCAGCAAAAAGAGCCCTATTTAATGCTCCCTGGAATCATGGCTGGCACGGGAAGGACCTGGTTCCAGCAGGGATCTGCTGATCCAACACCTTATGAACCCCTCACAGGTCACAGACATGGATGATGAGACAGCAAGAAAGGACAAAACTGGGTGTTTTTCCTGCATTATCTGTGCAATGCTCAAACCTGATTTCTTCACAGGAAAGTAAAAGGCAGTAGCAGGACATCCCTGCCCTCAAGGTGTGACAGGGGAGGTTTAGGTTGGATAACAGGGAAGATTTCTTCCCCCAAAGGGTTGTCCAGCCCTGGCACAGCTGCCCAGGGCAGTGGTGGAGTCCCCATCCCTGAAGGGATTTAATGCCATGTGGATGTGGCACTTGGGGACATGGGTCAGGGGTGGCCTTGGCAGTGCTGAGGGAATGGCTGGACTCAAAGATCTTAAAAGGCTTTTCCAACCAAAATAATTCCATGATCCAACCCATGCTCTCACACTGCCCTGTGAGTTCAGCTAATGCAGAAATCAGCCATCAAAGGCCTTTTATTCTCATCATGCTCAAGTTTAAGCCAACCAAAACCACTCCTGGAAGTCCTTAAACTCAGATATTTTGACTAAATTCCCTTTAAATTTCTCAGCCTGGTAATGTTTGTTCTCATTCATTCCAAACCCCTTCAAATGTTCCAATTAGCATTGTTTTTCCCCTATTGGAACAGATGCAGGCACACAGTATTAAAAAAAAAAAAAAAAAAAGGAAAGATAAAATACACCATTTACCCATCCTAGATAGACAAAGAATGATTTTGTCCCTCAGCCATGCCTTGCACAATACCACTAAAAGCATGAAAACACCACTTAGGACTCCCAGGGACGCAGCACATGCGCAGGGCTGCGGCTGCTGCAGCCCTCTGCGTGCAAAACACCTGGATTCCAACATCTGCTGCCAAGAGAGAGAGGGGGAAAAAGCAAAGGCTTTCATTCCAGGTTGCATTATTTTGAATCCCCAGGGTGTTTGGGCTTTTGTATTTCTACCACGTCCTTTTGAGGGGAGGGACCCTTGGAGATGGATCCCCTTCAGGGAAGCTCTTAGCCTGGAAAAGGGAGGGAGACACTTGCAGGGCCCCTCTCTGAGAAAAGTCACCTCCAAAATTTTATAGATATCCACAGGATTTAAGACCAGAAGACCATTTAGGAGGACCTCCAACAAAAATAAGCAATTAAATCTTCCCCAGTCACCTCTTTGTTGAGGCCAATTATTTGTTCGTAGGAGAATTTCCAGAAAGTTGTGTCAACTTCCAGCTTTGATCTCAGATCTCAGCACATGAAGAAGTCTCAGTGCAGTCTCACAAATGATGGACTCTGCCAAGCCCACATTAATACCTAACCCTCATGCTCAGAAAATTATATATTCTACTCAAATTGCATAGTTTTTTTCTTTTTTTTTGGCCAAAGTAATAGACACAATTTTGCTATTTAATCCTCTCCTATTGTCTCAAGCTCACTCAAATTACAGCCATTTGAACTGTGATCTGAGCTCCCCTGTGCTTAACGAACTAATTAGACCAAGGACAGTCAAACTTCCCAACTTCCTGAATACTAAATTCCTTGTCTGGCCAAGAGCCACAGGATGAGCACTGGGTGGTGTGGGAAGGGGAAGGAGGGAAGAGCAGAAGCAGGTCCCAGGTGGGTGATGGCTCCAGGGACATCCCAGTCATTCCTGTCAGATCCAAGGCAGGGGAACAGCTCCACCAGGAGCTGACAAAAAAATCACTACTGAGTGGAAGAGACAGTTCATGTTTTCTCTAATTTCCTTCGAAATAAATGTTCTGTTCCATCTGAAAAAAAAGAGGAAAACACGAGAGAGAGCCTCAAAACACTGTTCTTTGCGGCACTTGTCCCAGAAGAAGAGATTCTGGTTTATAATCTCATTTTGTGGTGGGATTCCATCTCTCTCCTTTGAAAACCTCAACAAGGAGCACTCAGTTTGCCTGAGTTCAGAGGCCTCTCAGCTGAGGGGTTTCAGGCTGTACCTCGTGTACCCTGTCCTGACCTGTCCTGTCCTCTCCAGCAAGGGCAGGATGACACAGCCAAGCAAACCCCAGCAGATCTGGGGTGGCATCTGGTTGTGGCACACAAGGTCAGCGCTGTAAAATACGGACACGCAACATTGTCCAAGCAAATTTCCTTCCCTTTTTCTTGGGAGAAGAGAGGGAATCAGGCTCCAGGGGTAATAACATTTCAAAACAGATGTAAAGGAAGAGTTTGAGGATGAGAAGAAGGGCTGGGACCACAACATGCTGGCAGCAGCACCGCACTTCTGGCTCCAATCTGGCCCCAGATCAGAATCCTTGGAGCAAACCAAGGATTCCTGATAGAAGGTTTATTGCTGAGCCTGGTTTGAGCCTGACACAGGCAGCAGCAACACAGCCACCTCCCGCCTGACAGGACAACACAAATGACAACACCTAAGCAGAAACTGAAATTGCTGTCTGCACTTGAAGGTGGCCATGTCTGAACTAAAATGTGCAAATAAATTTGCACCGCTGGTGTTGGGTTCTCTGGGTGAGCTCCAGGGCTTTCAGTAGGACTCACAGAACTGCTTGGGTTGGCAGGGACCTTAAAGAACATCTTATTCCATCCCCCTGCCATGGGCAGGGACACCTGCCACTATCCCAGGCTGCTCCAAGCCATGTCCAGCCTGGCCTTGGACACTTCCAGGGATCCAGGGGCAGCCACAGCTGCTCTGGGCACCCTGTGCCAGGGCCTCACCACCATTAAACACACTAGTTTCATATAATCATTATTATATGTGAAACACCCAAAGAAGAAGCCTGTACAGATGTCACGACACAGAAAAATTTACTGGAGGCAGCAGCACCATGTTTGCCATCAGCAGACAAGGGTGGAGGAGTCACAGCAGGCAGAGAGGTCACAGGGTGAGGGCACAATGAGGCTTCACAATGCCAGGTGCATCTGCTGTCCTTTCATACCATCACCTCCTGCAGACAAGACGTTAGAGAAGAGCTTAGGGAGGATCTGTAGGCGCGGAAAATATTCCCGCAGGAGCTCGTTCAAATCGCTTTCAGTGTAACACAAGAGGAAACTTGCAAGCGTTGGGAAGGCCCAGCCAGGATATTCCCCAGGACATGCAAGGGGTGTTCCAGAGGCAGACACTGCAGGACCAAGAGCCCCTGGGCACAGGCAGGAAGGAGGAATCCTAGGAGAAGACTGAATTCAAGCAGATTTCCACAAAGATTTGCGAACTGGCTAAGAGGGTGCCAGAGGACTGAGGCTTAGCTGGGCCCTGTCACCTCCTGGAGAGAGATGATCACGTTGGGCTGGGCCCTCCACGATGGGGACAGTCTGGGATGGGCCACCCCACGAGGAAGATCCAAGCAAGGGCCACCCCGAGCCAGCCTCTCGGCAGCACCAAGGACCAGGCCCCGAGGAACAGAGAGCTCGTGTCACTTTTCCACCCTTAGAGCTTCGACTGGGCGCAGATGATCTTACGCCAAGATCGATGGATCCTGATATAGCAGCACTCGAGATGAACGTTGCTGCAGAAGGGCCCTTGTGAAAGTATCTGGAGTGGAGTTTGGAGGGATGGATGGTGAATGAGGAACAATGGAACATCACCAGTTGCTGGGAGCACTGTGCCATCTTTTGTACAAACACACGTTTTCGGGGTGACACTAAAAACTACCTGCAAAACCATTTCTTATTTCCAAGCCTTCTTCCCGCAGTCCTTACAAAAGCTTTTTGGCATCAGCACAGCTGCGTTTGGATGTGTCTGATACAGAGAGTGCCTGTGTCACTGGCTCCGAGTGCTCCTGAGCCCCAGGCAGAGGCATCTACACCTCTGTAGGTGAGCACATCTCCTCGGCTCCAGGAGATCCCCAGGTGCTTTGGAGGGATGTGCTCCAAAATCCTGCGCATCGTCACCATCCCGCTGCGGACCTGCCGCACCCCAGCGTGTTCACCAGTTAAACACCTCCAAAATACCACAGCTCCACACCTCCCAGCTGCCTCTGGTCAGACCACAACCACATCAGCAGGAAAAGGATGATCCTGGTGCCTCGAAGCAGCCGGAGCACTGCCCAGCACGGCAGCACGAGCACCGGAGCTCTCATCTCAGAGGGGCTGGTGGCACATGGCACAGAGAGAATCCTAATCCCTGCAAAGCCAAGAGGAGCTGAGGCACACCAGGACATCCTTTGAGAAGGACACACCACCTAGGACACAGATCCATAGATAGACAACAGCTTCTTCAGGGACCTGCTTCCTATAACCACATCAGCTTTGATTTTTACACTATCTTCAAAAAAAACAACACACAAGCACACGCATAAAACTGGGAATCTTGCCCCACCCCTTGGCCAGGTGAAATCACATGAAAGCTCCAGCTCTGGCTGGTGCAGTGGCCAGGATCAGGAAGGGGAGGGAATGTTTATGAAATGGTTTTAACCAATTCAATTTTAAGGCAATTTGTGCGCAGCGGCAGAGGCAGCCCTGACTGCAGCAAACAGGGAGCAGGCTGGATCAATGGCAGGGTGGAGGTGGGGGCAGGAAAGCAGGAGCAGCAGACTGTGGCATTGAGGCTAATGGCTGTGGAGCGATTTATTCCGTGAGAAACACAGCTCAGACCACACGGGCTCTGTGCCGGGAGCACGGCAGCGCCTCGGAGGGACAGCCCCCAGCTCCAGGGAGGATTAATACCAAACACTCCAGGAAAAGCAGGAAACTTCCCCTTTTACAAGAATAAATAAATGACAATTAATGGATCCAATCGGGCCGCCTGCAGAGCCCAAAAATTCTGCTGAAAAAAACCCCACCTAGCATAGCTCCTGGGACAGCCATTCCTCACAGCCACACCCTGGCCCTGTCACCTCCCCCCCAAACAAAACCCTGCTGCCAGAAATACTGGGGATGGGCTCTTCATTTGCTGTACCAACAAGGGAAAACCCATGGAAAAATTTCCAACCCCTTCCCCAGCTGGGTCCTCAGCAGCAAAGCTTCACCTGGAGACACCATTTCCCCTCTTCCTGGTGGCCTTCATCCATGCTTTGGATGAATATTCAAGGGGTGGATGGCGAGAGCTGGTTTGGGGATAGAACAAAGGGAAATGGCTTTCTGGCCCCTGGCTTTGACAAATGAGGGAACGAATCGCCTCCGATGGCTCCGCGTGCCCTGCGATGTGGGATCAGCAGCTCTGGATCTCTGCGCCGGCAAAATTTGCTGGGAATTGCTCCTGATGGTGTTTGCAGCCCAAGGATAATGTGCTGCTCTTTCCACATCCCACTATCTCCATGCCCAAGCACATATGGTCTGGCTAAATAAGAAGCCTTGGAAAGGCTGTCAACAAGACTAGAGGAAGGTGGGCATCTGTGCAGAAACATATGCATGTCCCAGCACTGCACTGCGAGCACGGAGAGGATGCCCAGAATCCCACCAAAACCCGCCTGGGTGCAGCAGAACTGGACCAAGGACCCTCTGGCTGCCACTTCCCTTTGTGCCGTGGGACTGCAAACCTATCATTCTGCTTCCAAGGAGTCTCCTGCCAGGATATCTGAGATGTTCCCTGCTCTGGTCCAGCATTTCACGGCATTGCTGCTCCAGCCCTCGTTCACAGACCCACTTATGTGTTTGCTTCAAAGTCTTGTGTGTTTGCTTTATGTTCATCTGTAAAAATCTCCCCCACGGTACTAAAGGCAGTGGAATAATCTACTATTTCAACCCGCATTCCTCAGAGAATTCTGCAGTTTAAAAAAAAAAAAAACCTAAGAAGGAGAAAAAAAACCTGGTTGAATTTGATTAAACCTTTGGAATCTCTCCAATATTTCCAGTTATTCCATCTGTAGAAACACTCTACTGGCACTTGGCACATTCAGAGCTTTAACTGCCTTCTAAATCAGCAGCAGTTCTGCCTAACAATTTGGCATTTGCACAGTGCCTTGTAAATCACCCACCTTACATCTCTGGGTACGAGGACCAAACCCTCCAAAAAGCCCATTACTGCCTCAGAGAAATTCTTCAGGAAGAAAATACCTTCTTATTGTATCTTGACAAAAAGAGGGGGCCACTGGCATTTGGTGGGCACGGTACTGACACTGAGGCTCCTGGTGTTACTATGGCAGTAAAATGAAACCCAACGCAGCCAGCTGGTTGCTACACTGCTATTAGAGCTTCTTTTCTGTTTCTGACCTTTCTAGAACTCTCCAAAAGGCATTAATCTGTACCAAATCCACCCAGGATCTAAGGGTGATGCAAGGTGAAGGTGTTGGTGTCCTGGTCCTCCCGGCAGGCACCACGGAGGGAACGATTACGATGCCATTCGCTGGGATTTGTTTTGGTTTTGTTTTTTTTTGGAAGTCAGGAACCAGGCTGGGAATGGCTGTAGCTCCAAATCAAGCCACAAAGCAGCAGGAAAGCACTCAGCAATATCAGCAGCGATTTGTGCATTTCTTGCAAACAAAGAGCGGAGAAGGTCGGCGTTGTTACCTCCCTGCTTCCACCTCTTTTGTCTTCCAAAATCATTGGAGGCTAAAAACCTCTCCTTCCCAAACTGCTCCTGGCTCCAAGCTCTTCTGAAAACGCTATCCCCTTATCTTTATCCACACCTGACCCTCTTTTATGCCTCCCCATCAACAAAGTGTAAGAAAATCATCAATTTAAGCACTAGGCTTGTGCCTTGCCCCTCGCCTCTGGCTCAGATGTTGTTTTCCGTGGGTCCTTCCCAGCATGGATTTGGGCACTGAAGTGTGTAGGGGGAGATAAACAAGGAAGAAGAGGACAAGGCAAAAAAGAAAAGAAACACATGGAGTTAACTGTCCTCCTCCTGCCCTTTGCTTCTAAAATCTCACTGATTTTCACACGTGCTGTGACCCTGCAGCATCAGAAACCCAGGGTCACCTGAGGACTTTGAGATGGTCACTGGGCCATACTGGGTGATCACTTGGAATTCGCCAGCAGGACAGAGTTCAGGGCTTTGTGATTAAAAAGGGCTGGCCACCACGGTCAGGGCTGGGAGGGAATTTCTGACTTATTTTGCAAGTGGAGATCCAACATGCAGAGTTGAAGCTCTCTGGGCCTGTCCCACCGTGAGAGGTAGTGACTCCAACTGGTTTACTCACTAATATTCTTTAGGAATTAGTGGCTTAATTGATGCTTCCCACGCTAACATTTTAAAAAACTGCATTTTGTTCATCCTTTTGTCCATCCTTTTGCTCTTGACCTGCTTGGTGTCTTTCTTATTTTAACTCCAAGGAGGAATAATTTCCCTCCCTGGCTGCACTAAGAGACCTGCAGCAGTGAGCACCCACAGCATCCTTCACCCATTTTTAATCAGTTCATCAAGCAGAGCAAGGTCCCATCCTACATCCACCACGTATCAGCGGGATCCTGTGCCACATCCATAAGCCTGGGGTTTGGGTTCCCCAGTAAACAGCTTAACCCCCCTCTGCAAGGAGCTGCTGGGCACTGGGTGTCACTGGGACACCCAAGGATGCTCTTCCCCCAGCGTGTCCCTCCTGCCTCCAGCTCTGCCCTGGATGAGGTGCAGGGGCTCCAGCACTGCCCTGGCACCAGGGGCTGGAGCAGGAGAAAGGATCCTCACGGGGAGGTTTGGAGAAGGAGAGCTGAGCTCAGCGAAGTGCTCCCCACCAGGGCCACGAGAGCACCGGATTTGTGGCCACTCAGCTCTGCAGCCACTCTGCACATGATGAAAATGTCTGTTCCCTCCCAGCCAAAACCCTAAAAATAATAACTAAGCAGAGCTGTGCCTGCAGCCAGCGATGCATACGAGATGACGGCCTTCTCAACACGAGAGCAAAAGGGCAAACGAATCACATTACACTCCATGAATAAAAACAGAGTCTTAATGCACAGCGACTTAATGATTCCATTCTGGATGCACGCGACAGTTTGGCAGAGGTGCTGAGCATTCCCAAGTCCCACTCAGCTCCTGGGGACAGCCAGGACTCTGGACTCTCCTGAGCCCCATCCGCTCTGAGGAAATCCCCCCAGCTGGCAGGGAGGCTTTCCCTGAGGTCTGTGAAATTAAAAGCTCTCAGCAGCTGGCCTGGGCTAAAGACCTCGTATCTCAACCTGCTGCACCCGAATCCATCCCCGGGAAGGTGGGATTAGGGGCTGCAGCTCTGTTTGAACCGTGCTTTTATTTCCTGCAAAGTGAAGAGGAACAAGCCCTGCCCACGATGGTGCCCCTGGAGCAGAGAGAGAGTCCTGCACTCCCCAGGATGTTCCCACTGGCACCAGGAGGCAACCACGGCGTTTTCCCAGCCCACCTTGGCACATTCCCTGTGCACAAGTGGAAGGGGACAGTGGCATGAGGCGCCTGAAATGGAGAAAACAGCATTTCCAAATGACCTCCTTAGCCAGGTGCTCACGGAGCTGTTATGGAAAAGCACATTATGGAGAGATGGCAGAATAAAACCAAATCCCACTGTCATGGCATTATTGGGAAGGGGATTCTGCACAGCACAGCATACAGGGAGGGTGGGAATCACCTCCACTCAGACTCTGGTGGGGTGCTGAACACGCCACCACCCCTTCCTGGGCTTTCTGGGCTCCCTATGGCATTTAAACCCAATCCTGTTCCCATTCTGTTTGGTAAACCTTGCTATTCTCTTCTAAACATCCCCCTGCAATGGTGGAATTTCCCACAGCAGCTCCAGTGTCACATCCCTGTCACATCCAACATGCAGGCAGTGCTGGCAGTGTGAGCTGCACCCCGGCCTGGCACCAGCCCTCTTGGGAGGGACTGAAAATCCTCCATACCTTCACTATTTTCCTACATCTGCTTGGAAAATACAGCCCAGGACAACCTCTCCCAAACACCAGCCCTCTGGCAAACAAAAGGAAGTCAAAGGCAAACTATTTATTGCCAAACCCTCTTCCTTCGTTGTAAAATACTGCTTAATTTTATCCCTCAGGCATCTATTATCTCATAGCCCATATTATTTTTCCAGCTATTACTGCTTAATTTTCCCCATCCAAAAAGTCCGTACAGACAACAGCCAATTTCCGTCTTGGCAGAATTGTTTAGGAGAAACAAGCAGCTGTTTCACTGGGGTCCTAAAGAATTGATGGGGAATCAGCGCTTCTCCTTTCTCTGTCCACAAGAAACCTGGGAGGAAAGTCACATGTCCTCTGCCACCAGCGCTGCCACCCTGCCAGGGGACACCCTCTGATCAGGGGGAGGAGAAGCTGGGGGGATCCACCAGACCCCCCATTTACAACCCCACTTTTGGTGGAAATAAAGGTGAGCATAAATACGTCCTTTTATTTATTTATTTATTTTTAATTTTAAATAAGAGCTGTGGATTTTAATCAAAGCTTAAAACAAAAAGTAAAACCTGTGGCTAATGGAATCTTCTCGGACTGCTTCTGTTTCCCATTTCTGATAGAATTTGTTTACCTCTTGTTGGGTTTTTTTACCAGCAAAGCTTCTGTGGGGGCTCAAAGTATTTCACCAAATGCCAACCACTGGCCATGCAGGTAAACACAGGACATTCTCCAGGCACAAAGTCTACAACCCTTGTTTTACGGAGGCTTTCGAAAAGTCTCATAAGCATCAGCTGGCATAGGAGGGACCAACACACACCTGACAGGGGTGGGGGTATGCAGGAGAGCCCCCAGGAAACCATCTCTGCTTCCCAGACTAGCATGGGGCAGATAAAGGATGGCAAACAAGCTTAGAAACTCCCACCAAACAAAAACGATTGAGGCAATTAAGAAATACACAAAATTGCAAAATATTGTAAAGGCACAACAAGGAATGAGCAAGTTACTGGCAAAATCTGTGAATGTCCAGGTGTGTCTGTGTGGGTGAGATGGACAGAGAGCCAGGGGCCCATCTGGCCTGTATTCCCACCAGCATTTTCCATCCAGGGCTGTGTCATAGAAACATGGAATATCCTGAGCTGGAAGGGACTAACAAGATCACTGAATCCATCCTCTTGGCCCTGCACAGGACACAATCCCATCCTGTCCCTTGGAGCAGCATCCCAACCCTCCTGGAGCTCTGGCTGCCTTGGGACCATTCCCTGGGGAGCCTGGGCAGTGCCCAGCACCCTCAGGGGGAAGAACCTTTTCCTGATATCCAACCTAAACCTGCTCTGACACAGGTCCAGCCGTTCCCTGGGTCCTGTCCTGGGGCAGGGATGTCCTTCAGCCTAATTCAGATTTTCCCTTCAGGCACAGCTATTTATGGCAGTGTTGAGATTGTGGGTGCTCGTGGAGTTGACTTTCTGTGTCACGAAGCACCTGCACATCCGAGGGTTCCCTGGTGAGTGGGCAGGAAGGGATTTGTGATAATGCAGGGAATGGGAAAACATGTCTTAAGGACCATGGAAGAGCCTTGAAGGGCTCAGCACGTGGCTACAGGACAGAGTATCTCCCACATCCTCCTTCATTTTACCACTTTATTGCTGCTCCTGAAAAAAGGCATTTTCCCTTCCCGTCCTGGCTTTAGATGCTTAATTAAAAAAGAAGCTCCCAAGACAATGGGAAGCATTGGGGCTTTGCTCCAGCCTTGTCCAGTGGGTGTTCCCAGAGCAAACAGGAACTGCGAGGAAAGGCCGGATGGCGATGAGTCAGGGAGGCAGAAAGGCGTGAAAGCAGGATGAATGGGAAGGCAATAAACCCGCAGTATTTCACTGTGGGACTCAGCTCCTGGATCACCTCCATCCATCAGCATGAGCAGAGCCAGGCAGGGCTGTGCTCACATCAGTGGCACTGGCACAGGAGGGGCTGTGGCCACGTGGGAGCGTCACCGAGCCGCGGGCTGAGGCCACCACGAGCTGTGGCAAGGGCTGAGGCCACTCAACATCCACCACCTTCAGCACCTCGATCCCCCTCCAGAACAATGGGAAAAACAGTCCAGCTTTTACCAGCATCTCACATGAGCCACGGGGGAAAAGTGGTGGGGCAAATCCCATAACCAGGAAAAGGAGCAACCCAGGAAAGGCATTGATGGTGGATGCAGTATTGAAACTGTCCTGCTCGGGGACTCTGTCCAGGAAGGATGAAAAGGGCTCACCCGTCTTGGGTCTGACCTGCTTCAGGAAGAGGAACCTGAGAAATATGTTTAAAAAGGAAGCTCGTTCCTTTCAAAAATCTGGGGAACAATTCAAAGAATCAAATCAGAAAAAGGTCACCCCCAAAACTCTCAGTGTCCCTTCATCCCCCATTTCTCCTGGACGCATGACGCACGGCAGCTTCCTTTTGGGACCAAGATGGGAAACCTTCCCTCTCTATCTACAAGCAAATCACGAAAACATCACCAGGAAACAGAGGATGGGAACTACTTCAGTGCTTTATTTTCTGGAGCTCCAGTCCATTGCAGAAAGAGTCACTTCTTATTCAGAAGGATCTCGACAGGTTCCTGCACCTCCTGCCATCGCTGCCCATCTCTTGCTCCAGAGATCCAGCCACAATTCCACAGCAAAAATAGCCATACACAAGCTTTGCCTGCACATCAGGCTTATGGCATTTCACAGAGAGCTGGCACCTCCCAAAACACAGAGCTCTGCAGCCTCCTCAGTGACCTACAGCTTGGACACAGGCTGGGGCAACCTGCCCAGGCTGTGAAAAAATCCCACCACTCTCTCCCCCAAAAGCAGCAAATTCCCCGTTAGAGCTGCAGCAAACTCAGGCAATCAGCATGAAGAAAGCTTTTTAAAGAGATATAACCCAGGATTTCTGTGTTGAAACACATGCCACAGATGGTGGAGCAGACGAGGATTAATTCATGAATCATATTTCTTAAATGATACAATCTCTCTTTTCACTTCCATACTTTCCCTTTTTGACTCAGAAGCAGGGATTTAAGATGCCCTTCCCAGATATGAATTTTGCATGAACAAACATTGCAGTAAGAAAAAAAAAAACAAGCCCACAACAGCAATAAACCAGAAAACCCAGATGTTTAAAGAGAAGTTCTCAAATGCCATCGAAGGCGTATCCTGTCCATCTACACGAGAACACGTGTGCAAATACAATATATGCGAGCACAGAGCTGGGAATGGGGTGGGAAAACGAACTCCCCACCATTTGGAGCTCACTAATGCTTCAGCCAGGGTTCTGAATTTCACAAAAGCTGATTTTCTATCTCCTCCTATCTGATTCTCCACCCTCGCAGCGAAAGGAAAGCCTGAAGGCAAACATCTCCAGGGAGAGGCCTCCTCTCTCTGCCAGTCAGTTTGTGCCTCCTCCAGCCCCCATCAACGCTTCCCTTCGGAAAATCCCGGCACAGGCACCGCCAGGCTGCTCTCCAGGAAAAGCTCAGGGAGCTGAGGACTGCAGAGAACAGGAGCAAGGCAAACATCCTGCCCCACACACCCAGCTCACCACCCCAGCTGAGAGGGGTTTGAAGTGGGGAAGAGAGAAGGAAATGACACAAGAGCTCTTCAGCAGCGGGAGACTCCGATATCCCGGCTCCCTCCCAGCTGGGAAGCTCCTTCAGCCCAGCCAAAGCCACGCCAACCTGTGCAGAGCCTCTGCTTCCACCCAGGCAGGAGCAGACACGGATCCAGGGGGAGCAGAACCAGCACCAACACTCCAAACTGCCCCTCCCGGGCACTTTCTCACCTTTCTTTGATCAGCAAAGCAGCGTTTCAGTCATTTTTTCCACTTTGCACACAGAGCAGCTGTGTGTGTGCTTAACAGCTTCTTTACACAGTCTTGCACTTCCTATTGTAGCTTTACACACAGAATAAGAGTGAAAAAAAAAAATCACTTACCCTTCAATTATTTCAACCTTTCCCTGCTCTGTGCGTGACGTGGGCTTCTCTTTTGGTTACTATTTCCAGATTTGGTCTTTGGGTAGGTGAATGGAAGAGGAGAATGACAGGAGTTGTATTTGATGACGATGGAGACTGTAAAATAAAGAGAAGCATTTTCAGTGCAGAGCAGTCCTCCCCTATATGTACAGATCAGATTATATTAAATTAAATTAGTGACACCTACATAAATGCTTCCTACTGTTTTTATGCACACATACAAATAATCACAACTGTCAAGGAGAATGCGGCTGTCAGTGATACTGCAGGGGGGAAAAAAGAGCAATTTCTAAAATGGAAGGGAAAAAAGGAAATCTAGGCTAACAACCAGCGTTTGAGCAGCAGCAAAGGGGCTGCTGCTGGTCTGCAGGAGGGCCAGGAGCAGCTGGAACTGCCATGGGAGCACTGGAAGGGGCTGGAGCAGAGGACAGCATGTAGAAGGAGCATGGGTGGAGAAAGCGCAACAACAACCCTGACAAAATGCTCCTCTGCTTCCCAAAATACCACATCAGCTCGTGAGGGAGCGAGGAAGAAGCGAGAGCTTCAGGAAACACAATTCCCCCATCCCCTGGAACGATGGAAGGACTCCTAGCACGGGAGGGAATTAATAACGTGGTCATCGTAGCAGCAAGTACCCCCCTAAAAACCAGATTAATCTCCCACCATCTGCTTTAATAGCAGAATTTCTGCTAAGTGGTTTTCCCCTACACAGCCCCACATATCCATGTAAACAGACAAACAAACCATTTGGCTTCCCGCAGTCCCGGGGAACGCAGCTGCTCCGAGCAGGGCTCACTGCCTTTGACACCGTGCCAGGGTTGAATTCCTGCCATCCCATTTACTCCTACACCTCTCCCCCCACCAGCTCCGTGCCCTGCTCCTCTGCAGGCTCCTTAAGGCTTGGGGTACCCCCCAAATCACTGCCCATCGAACATGGCAGCCTGGGATCCTTAAAATATCCTCTGACTGTAGCTGAGGAAAACAAGGAAGGTGAGGAATGAGAGGAATGGACTTCCGTTGTATTTTCCTCATGGCAACTCTCCCATCCTCTGTATGCAACTGGCACACCCAGCACCCTCAGTCCCAGCCCAAACACTGAAAACACCCCGAAAAAAGCATATTTACAACATCACTTCGAAGATGCCACGGCAGGCAGTGGGAAAAACCAACCCCCTGAGCCAAGGAGATTGTCTGCTTGGTTGGAAAAACACAAAGGTCACCACAAGGAGTATATAAAAATACATGCTAACATTGAAGAGGTATAAACATAACACTAAATAACACTTTTTATACCCAGCTCAGCATTTAACACTTGCCCAGAGGCCTTTGATAAATCCCAGGTGCCTGAACAAAGCAAGGAAGCTTTTTCATTGCTATTTAGCAAAACAGGGAAAGTAAAGCACAAGAGAATAAAACTGTTCAAGACATCAAGGACCGAGTCAGAAAGAAACAGCCAGGTCTCCACATCCAGCTCTTCCACCGCCAAATGCCCTGCCAGGCTGCTGGATGGAAATAGAAATACTATTGTTAGCCCCAAGCCATGCAGACTCATTAACATTTATTTTAGTGCTATAAAATACATTTTTAAATACTTGAAGAAATAATCTGGAGGAAGTGCTAAAAGCTCGGAGCATATTTTCAATATGTCCCAGCTTTTCCAGGGAGATTTGAGACCTCCTGGAAAGCCAGCGACCATCTCGGAGGCTGTGGGAGCGTGAGGGTACCTCCAGCTACCCAGCACACGCAATTCCCTGCCCTTGCTTCTGCTCCCAGATTGTTCAGCAAGAGGGAAATCTAAAAATGTCGTTCATTTTAATTACTCGTGGACAGCAGAATCCCCAAAGTATCGTTTCCCACGTTTTTAATGCGTGTGGGTGTTTGTATGAGAATAACACTTGGAAACAGAGGAACCTGATGCCTGTGGGGTCATCTCCTCACCAGCAGAAACCCTTCAGCAGGGACAAATCCTGCTGAGCACCTTCCACAGAGCCCCAGGTCCCAAGACCTCATGCCAGAAGTTCATGGAGACAAAGCATGTCAGAATTATCAGGAGCATCTCCCCCATCCTTGTGAAGAGCAGCAGTCCCATCCAGTCTCCAGCTCTTAGGAGAGGAGTTTGGGGTTGGTTCAGAGGAGCAGTGGTTATTCCAGAGGTTCCCATAAGAACATCCAGAGAAAACGATGGTGTGGGAGAAGAGATTCAACAAAGAACAGGATCCAGAGTTGCACAGGCACACACAGAGCACAGTGCCCTGTTTCTGTCACACCCAAATGGATCCAGCATACGGAGGATCCATTTTATCATAAATAAACACTTCCTAACACAAGTGCTGTTTTCCATCTGACCCAGCCAGCCTTGGATAAAATAAAATGGGAAGAGCCAGGGACAGAGAAGAAACAGCTCTCTCCTTTTTCCTTGTCAAAATGTTATTGGAGATTTCGTGTTTCACAGGCTCCCCGTGATTTTGGACGGGTCCTTAACCAGTGTTTTGGTGGGGGAAACAAAGGAACAAGACCCTTTGTGCAGTTTCAGAGCAGGTTCAATAGATGCCCACTGTGATTTGCCATGCCAAGCTTGGAGGCAACCCCTTCCCCAGCATCACGAGGCCAACCTGGCACAGGGCATGGCCATGGGATGGCACAACAGAGCTGGAGGAGCCAGTGTTCCAAGATTTCAAGGCACAGGTTTTCCCCTGTGCTCTGGAGCTCAGCAGATGGCAGCGGCTTGGGTGCCCGTCCCTCAACAAAACCTGCAGGAGCTGCACCAGGCACCAAGTTCAAAGGCAAAAGGAACATTTGCTCGACAAGAAAACACATTGCAAGCGACCCCTAACAAATTGTAGCTGCTGGAACAGTCAGCTCAGAGCACAGCAGCATTTCTCAGCCCTGTCGTTACTGCGGGCTCTGTGCTGAACGTGTGAGTGGCAATGCAGGCAGAGCCACAGTCTGTGTTTCAGTACAAATTACACAGCAGCACCACAGACCTGGAGAGGCAGCTCTGCTCTTCCTTGCATTGCTTCCCTCACGTTTCTGATGCCCATTAAATTCCTTCCCATTTAGTTGCTTTATTTTGGCTCCTCGCTGCATAAAATTGTTCCGTGAGCGCCGAAGCCGAATAAATCACGGCAAAACTTTCCCTGCAAAAACTCTGAGAGCTGTTATGTAAAGCAGGGAGGGGATCAGCAGATAGAGACAACTCGGAGGCAACCTGAGGGTTGGGATTCTGTGTCAGCTCGATACACAGGGGAAATAACCCTTTAATCCAGTGCAGTGTATTTCATTTACTGTAGTGTTATCCAGTTCGAAGATGTTATGAAAGGAATCCCTGGAGAGACTTAAGACTTCAAAACCAGCCTGAGTTTGAACTTAATTCCACTGTTGCAAAAAGGCTGGAGCTGTGGAAGATGACCTTTTCCATACCTTGGATGCCAGGAGCCATCCTGCCTCATAATGTCACGCCAAATTAGAATATTCTCTTTTTGTTTTACTCGGGATTTTGTTTTGTCTTTTCTTTTTAATTAAAAGCATCTGTTACTGTTAATGAAATGGGGGAAGGAGAAGAAAAAATATCAGTAACACAAAAAAAAATTAAAGCTGGTGGTGTCCAGAGAGATGGAGAGAGTCAAAAAGCTGGAAAATTAACAGAGGAACTTTCACCTCCCCATGAGATCATCACCAGAGCCCAGGCCAGGACCAAAGGATCACCAATGCCATCTCCCTGCTGCTTGTCACCTGAACAAAACAAGGGATGCTCCCCACACACTTCCCCCAAATCCCACTGGCAGCAAGGCCTTGGGTGGTCTCTTCTCCAATAGGAAATGAGAGGGAAATTACTTTTGAAGTGCAAATCCCAAAGTTGTTCAGGTCCTGCCAAGGTTATTCTGAACGAAAGTTCAGAAACACTTGAAAAAACCAACCCATAAATCCATGTTAGTGAATCAGAAGCTGGTGGAACCCCAGGGATGAAGGTTTGTGGTCTCATCTTTCACCAGCTGCAAGAACGTCACCACCATGGGTGTATTTTTAAGGAACCCTGCAGGAATTCATTGAACAAGTCATGGAAATCCGAATTAAAGTTGTTCACTACTGTTAAATGCCTCCATGGACTCTCCTCTTTGGAGGTGAACCACAAAAGGCCAGTTTTCACTCGCTGCATCTTCCAAGTCAGATTGTGAGTGCAATTAAATGTAAATTTGTATTTTCCAAAAATAGGGTTCCCCCACAAAACACTAAATTAATTACAAAATGTATTCCTAATGTGAAATTATTTAGCCTGTTAAAGCGGTACAAACAGCTTTATTGGATCATTAATGGTTAGAAATGTTCAGTCAGCACAGTTGGAAAAAATGTAAACTAAATATGTCAAGGATACATTGCTTTCTCCTCTCACTATTTTTTTAATGTCTTATTTCATGGTAGATAAGTGAAAAATCTTTTTACCTGACTTAGTAAGAGGCTCATTTACTCATGCAAATTTAAAACCAAGTGTCATAATACAATGAAATTATAAAAACATATCAAAAAGGAGGTAGTGAGTCACTAAATTTAGCTCCTAATGGAGTTCAAGCTGTCTTACACAGTTGTATGTTAACGGGAAGAGCTCTGGTGGTCTGTAAACATCAGAGCAGAGCTCAGCAACCATCCTACGTGCCCAGGGGGTTCTGGAGAAGCCCTTTGGGTTTCCAGCCCTCCATACCTGAGGAAGTCTAAGGGAAACTCAGATTTTGATCCCAGCCAAGGTGAGGAATGCACCCAGCATTACATAAATTAAAATCCATCGCTGTGAGCTCTGGGCAAGCCCCAGGCTCTGTGGAGCCAAATCCCAAGCTCCGGTACCAGACCTGGGGTGATTTGCAGGCGTGATCCTCAACATCCATTGGGATTTTCCTAATCCATACAACATATTAGGGCTGACGTGGGGAAGCAGTGACTTTGTGGGCTGGAAGATATTGAGCAACAAGAGGGCTTGGCTGGGAATCTGGGTAGATCCAAGTAACAAATCCAAGTGGTGTATCTGAATCAACGGCAGCAATCCGGGTGCCAGGGCAGGAGCAGGATCCTGGCTGGGTTTCCTTTCACTCACTGATAGTCCAAGGACACCACTAACGTGAAGTCTTTATGTTCTGAAACAATCTCATTCCAGGGGTAAGAAAAGATGGTGTAAGAGAAGAAAAAGGGAGGGCCAAGGTTAAGAGATGACCAGTCCACCCAAGAGAGCTCCAATACTCATCAAAACCAAAGCAGCCACTGGGCAGGATGGGGGAAAGAGGCCTCCGCAGAGAAATTGGCTTAAGATACAGAGAATCAACTTCTTCCAGGTGAAAATGGCCCTGTGACACCTTCCAGTGCCTAAAGGAGCTCCAGAAGAGCTGGAGAGGGAGTTGGGACATGGGCCTGGAGGGACAGGACACAGGGAACGGCTTCCCACTGCCAGAGGGCAGGGCTGGATGGGAGATTGGGCAGGAATTGTTCCCTGGCAGGGTGGGCAGGCCCTGGCCCAGGTGCCCAGAGCAGCTGGGGCTGCCCCTGGATCCCTGGCAGTGCCCAAGGCCAGGCTGGACACTGGGGCTTGGAGCAGCCTGGGACAGTGGAAGGTGTCCCTGCCCATGGCAGGGTGGAACAGGATGGGCTTTAAGGTCCCTTTCAAGCAACCCATCGTGGCATTTTCTGACACCCCTGCCCATGGGGGCAGGCTGGGGTTTGGGTCCCGGAGGGAGGGTGTGGCCTCATGCAGCCCCCTTCAGCTGCTGAAGGCAAAACTGGGGCCCAGCACACCACCAAATGAAGAAACATATTCCCACTGCTTCCTGACCTGGCAGAAAATCGTGAAAATAAGGCCCTGTAAGGAGAAGAGGCGAGGGAACTAAAGGGAAAACATCTTGTTGCATTAAGGGCTGTGTTAAAGGTTTACAACACCATCTCCAGACAAGTCCACTGATACTCCTGAACCCTCATCGATCCACAGGTCAAACCAGGAACGAAAAATATCAATTTTAGAAAATATCACTGGCTGAGATACAATAAACCTACGCTGTCCCTATGCACAGGTAAATAGAGAGACCTCTCCAAGTGAGAGCGAAATCTGCCACAGAGCTTGGCTGTAACTACAAAATCCCTGACCTGTCCCTGTCTGTAACACTCACAGGCTGATAGAAGGAATTAGGGAGATGTCCTACATAACTGCTTTAATTAATTTGTGAAATTTTGCACCCTTCTTGGAGGCGGGCGACGTGGCCCCTCTGTGCTCCCTTGGATTGCCACCACTCTCAATTTTATTTTTATCCCGAGTTCGATATGAATCAGGCTTTGCAAAAGACAAAACAACCCACTATAATCATCCAGCATGCCAATTAAACTAAAATATACCCTGGAAATTAAAATTAAATGCCATATCTATGAAAAGCAGCAGACAGCTTCCTCAGAAACAACAAAAAAAGCCCATATTATAGGAACACGACCGTGGCAGCCCAAAATCGGCGCCAAAGCTCTTATATAACTTACTACCATCCTTCACATCTGCATACTGGAGGTCTTCATCAAACTGGGTATGTTTTTGCACATTTATCATCAAGATTTATTGAAGTTGATTCCATAAATTTCATTGAGTTGTTCACTGCTGCTGTTTGTTTCCAAGGCAACAAATGCACTTTGCCCAAGCTCCACAGTACATCACGACTGTTCAGAATTTGGGGGTCCCTGCCCCTGCACAGCATCAGCACATCCCAACGCCAGCTTGGCAGTGCTGACAATTAACGAATTTGGGGGGGATTTCTGGAAAAAAATAATCCCTATTAGGGGAGAAAAATGTCAAATGAAGCAGAAAGGGAGCAGGCGGCTGGCGAGAAGGTGGGATTTGTGCAAAGCCCCCGCTCCCATCTCATTTGCACCTCGGATGGCTGGAGGTTGAGAAATCCATTCGCAGGTTCAGGAGAAGTTGGGAGGTTCTTTTTACACAAAATAATGACAGAAAGTCACCTTCTTGTCATCATTGTGGAGAAAGGGACAACAGAAGTAGTGAGGAGAACGGAGAAGAGGAGGGTTTACAAACACGGCGCAAGCATCTCCCCACTGGCAGCACCCAGGAGCCAGAGCCCGTGGTACAGAGAACTTGCAGGCAACCTTGGAAAAGTTCGGCTTGGGATAGGAAAAACCAAGCACCAACTTAAAGGAAGCATTACTGCCCAATTTCATGCTATTTGAAAAGTGGCATCAATGCTATCTTGGCCCCATGAGTGTTGGAGAAGCTCAGGAGCACCTCTCCTTCTGCACCACAGCCCTGTGGCACAAGGCACAGTGCTAATCCACACAGGATCACCAGAACATCTTGTCAAAAAGTGGCAGTGACAGAGGCAACCTCAGCTGCAGGAAGACAAAATTCAAATGCAGCAGACCAAGGCAAACCAGGTTCTGCTCCTGGAGACTCCTCCGGGAAAAGCCTCCCACAAAAAGCCATTCCATCAGCTTTTCTAAAAACAAAACCAATCTCAGACACAGCGATGATGTTTCAACAGGACACAGCATTTTCCCAAAGATAACGAAGATATTTCTGTTTATCTGTCATAAGCAAATATCCACGACTGAAAGAAGGGGTGGCTGCCAAACTCAGCACACCAGTGCTGGCCGGTACAGACTGTACTGGGAACTTCATGGTGTGAGTCAGGAAAACCTAAAAACCATTCAGCTTCCAAACCCAGTCACCGGAGTGCCGTGAGCCCCAATTATCCAGAGCACAGGAAGCCGCAATCCCTTCCCTTTTCCCCTTTTTTTTTAAAGAAAATTGCTCTTTGTTGGGTAGCACATTCCCTTGGATTCCCAGAGCGATCAAAAAAGACAGCATCCCTGATGACAAAAGCCACTCGTTTTTCTGCTTTCAGCCTCAGAAACGTTAAAGGATTGTTTGCTTTCTAAGTGCAAGTCCACATTTAAGAGGAATAAAGAATTTCTCTGGCAGGCTGGATCAATGATGCAGCAAGCCAAGCATGCGACCTCCCGCAGGGAGCCTGGGTCCGACGCTCCTGGAAACAATAAAATAACCTTACACTGCTCCTGATCGACTGCACAATGTGGGAAAGGGGGGGAAAACTTACTCCTGACCCTTGACGCAACGAGCCACCCCCTTCAGCTGTATAAAACCGATGGCTTTCATTAACACTGCTACGAGCAGGCATTTCATCCCCTTCTCCCCTTCGCCAGACTGGCACCCACTGTGCCAACCCTGCTTTCAGAGCCGTGGCAGTGGCTGCAGCCCATGAATCGCCCTCTTCTTCCAGGAATGATGTTGGAAACAGACGGTCCTTGCAGTCGGGCGACGGCTGAAGAACGTCCCACGCTGCTGAAAACATCGAACGTAAGGATATTCTCCAGCCAGCTGCACAAAAGCAGGGAAGGGTATAAATAGCCTTTGAGGAGGGTGTATAAATAGCTGTAGGTAACATTTGTATGCTATAAAAACCCTTCATTTTTGGCCCAGCTTCGCAAGAGCGAGTTTCCCTTCGCAGCACTTTGGAGACCGGCTTCCCCTCGCCTTGCAGTCAGCACAGCAGGGAGAGGGCAGGGACTGCTCTGAATCCACTACTGCACCCCTGGAAGAACTGGTGGGAGTGAATTTCCCTCGCTGTTTAAAAGAAATCCTATCAAGGTCTATCCTAATATGACACCAAAAATTGGATATATTGGGCTAGATCCTCCTGCGGGTGGCAAGCAAGGGGCAGCGTGGGGCTGGAGGAGGGTGGTGACTTTCATGTGCCTGCCTTCCACATAAAACCCAAGTGATTACGTGGTCACATGCACATCTCACAGCTCTCCCTCTCCAAAACAAATCCTGCCTGCCCCCTGAAGTGGGAATGGGGTGCTGCCAGCTCCAGGCTGGGTGGGCACACCCCGGGGGCTCATGTGCAGGGACCCTCTGCCTCCCCCCACCTGCCAGGCCATTCTTACCAACCAGCAGAGGATAAAAATGCTCTTAAAAAGGCCTTATTTTCCTCCCAGGCTATTTGCTGGCGGTGCAGCCGGTGGCTCCACACAGCCAAAGGAGTGGGAATTTCACACGTTGACCGGCTCAGCTCGGCCGTCCCCTCTCCTGTGCTGCAGCATCAGCACCCCTAAAGACGCTCCAACTCAAGCCCATCGCTCTCCACACTCCCCCTTGGTTCTCCCCCTGACGAAGCAGCGTCCTGGCACATCCACACAGCCGCGATCCCACCTCGCATCGCTCTCGAAATCCCCGCTGAGGGCACAGAGCAGCCGGGGAGGGAGCAGCCCCCTCCCGCGCCGCCTGGCTGGGAAGCGGGGCTGGAGAACAAGGCTCGCCGATGAGCGCTGGCACCGCTCGCCTGCCACCCGGTGAGCGGCTCCCCGTGGCGTGCAGGTGGCTCCTTTGATTCCTGATTACTTGTCAGCCTTCCTTCGGGCTGGCACCGTGCCTGGGTCAAACTTCGCAGCGAGCGGGTCACCCGCGGAACAGCCGCTCTCGGAGCTCCTGCGGAACGGGAGCGGGAGCGGGAGCGGGAGCGGGAGCGGGAGCGGGAGCCCGCGGGGAGGCTCGGCCGCGCCCCGGCTCACCCCACGGAGCACGGGACATGGGGTCCCAAAGGCCTCTCCAGAGGGCCCCTCACCGACGTGATGCCCCAGCCGAAGCCTGGCACAGCACGAGAGCTGTGGAGTGGAGCTGTTGGAAAAAGCCCGCTTGAATTTGTCCACCAATTCATCGAGGCCAAAATGTTGTGTCAGAATATGCCAGTTTTAGCAGAAATCACACCAGGAAATCACACCAGGAAACCCCGGACATGCAGAGCAGCTCACAGCATCATCTCCCAGGCAGAGAGACCTGGGTCCAGGACCCTGCTGTGTCCAGTTCCCACCGGGCATCATCTCCCAAACTTCCAGGGATAAAGCCCAGGGAGCAAAATCACCGGAGCAAAACCATCCATGGGTCTGGAGCACCACAAAAAGGCACAAGTGTCTGCACAAGCCTCTACAAAGCAGAAAAAACATCCTGTCAAATCCTCAGCTCCACAGGCTAGTAACAGCAGCTCTCCCAGTCCCATGTTCTTCAATAAAGCTGGGAAGCACAGGACTCCACTGGAGAATCCCAGCATCCCCCAGATCAGGCAGGCAGCTGGGTAGTTTGGCCTCTTTTAACTTTGCCCAAACCCTGCTTTAATTCATTTTGGGCACCGGGTGTTTCCCAGTCTGGATTTGAGCCCTCAGCTGAAGCTCTCCACATGTTTGAGTGCCTGTATCAGCAGGGACTGTGCGCATTTGTGGGAGAATGAAGGAGCTAATTCAGGGCTTTGGTGAGATGAAAGGGAAAACTTTAATTAAAATAAGTAAGTTTTAAAGCTCATCAAGTTTTGTTTTTTTTCTCTTATTCAGATTAGCAGCCGTCCTAAGATTCCACTCGGGCTCTAAAAGCCCGCTTCCCTTCTGCCATTGTGGGCTTTGCACACAAAGCCCCTAAGACATCACACCCCACACCAACCTCAGAAAATAGAAACGGGGGAAAGCACATCTGACAGTAACTAAAATTCTCCAACAAACTTCTCCAACAATGCAAGTAATGCCCTTATTTTGTGAAACAGTTGCTTCCACCCAGCCCAGCTCACGACGAGCGCTGCTGGGAGCACATTACTATTCACAGAGGGTCCAAGCAGCTTCCTTCTTCATAGAATCATGGAATGGTTTGGGTGGGAAAGGACCTTGAAGATCATCCAGTCCCACACCCTTCCATGGGCAGGGACATCTTCCACTGTCCCAGGCTGCTCCAAGCCCTGTCCAGCCTGGCCTTGGGCACTGGCAGGGATTCAGGGGCAGCCCCAGCTGCTCTGGGCACCCTGTGCCAGGGCCTGCCCACCCTCCCAGGGAAGAAAAGGCTGGTTCACACAAGGATTTAGATGATAAAGACACACCCCTGTGGATTCTCCAGAGCCAGCAGACACTGAGAGGAGCAACTTGACTGAGCAACTCCAACCACCCAGGCACAAGTTCTCATCTCAGCTTAGGGAATTTTGTCCCAGGGCAAAAGTAGAGGTAGGGCAAGGACATATTTCCACAAAAGGCTGATTTTTAAAGAAAAATCCCAAACCAGAGCCACAGAACTTCTGTACATTCGCAACATTCACAGCTGATCCTGACAGTGATGAAGCAATGAGTAACCAACAGCGTATGAGAAATGCAATTTAACATCACAGTTCCCCAATCCTTGACTCTGCTTCCACCACTGTTTGTGATCCTCAGGCATCCCCCAGCCCCTCCAGGAGAAATCTTTTGAGGAGCATCTGCAGAGTTACAGCAACAGTCTCACAGAAACATGTTTTACAATAAGGAGCAAGCACAGAGAGAGCCTCCCTACCGTAATTCCAACCAACAAAACTGTATCAAAGGTAACAAAAATCCTTTGTGCTCAGAGGTTTCTCCAGTAACACCAGTCCTGACCCTCCAGTCACCCAACTGCCCTCCAGCCCCAGAGTACAGGATGGGATTTGGATGTTTGCTGTGATATACAGCAAGGCAGGGAAGAGGAATAACAGCATTTCCAGGCAAACCATTTCACAGATATTTGTTCTCAACTCCACAGCAGCCCGAGCCAGGGCATTACCTGTATTGCATCCCAGGTACCATCAGTTTGATATCGAGTTTGCTTTAAGAAAAAGAAGAACCAAATTGATTTCTTGGGAGGATAAACTCACAGCTAAAGGGAAAAACTACAATTACACTTTTCAGCCATGAAAAGTAAATCAGATGGTGCTGAAATCCCAGCAGAAAACACAGATTAATTAAAGTCTGCACTTTCTAAATCTGTTATTCAACTAAACACAGCTGTTAAAAAAATGATGCCTTTGCTGTAATTTCCATGTACATTCATACCACCGAAATACTGCAAAAAACATTATTAAGAGTGTTCAGTGGCTGCTGGAGTTGAACAGGGAAAGAAAGCACACATATATCTTTAATGATGACAAGGACTGCCTTCTTTAAAAGAAAAAAATTTACTTGGGAGCTCAAACGCTGCCTCCACGGATGGGACGGAATTTATTCCAGTGCAAGGAGAGCAGGATTGGGACCTTGAGGTGAAGCAAACCAGCACCACCTTGGCAGGGTGGGAGCTCAGGGTGCTCCCCCCTCCTGCATCATCAGTCCATGCCCACGGCACGTGGCATCCATCAGCCAGATCCCGGCTCTCCTTCTGGTGCAAACCCACTTGTACTTCCAAGTGCTTTTGGCCATCTGTCCGTCACAGGCAGCGCTTCCCAATTGCACTGATTTCATTAACCCTAATATATTTTAAGATCTTGCACAGCTTAAAAAAAAAAAAAACAACCAACCCACCATCAGTTATTCTGCAGGGCCTCATCTAAAAGCCCATCAAGGCGAGGAGAGGCTCGTGCTGACCCCTGTGGATCCAGCTCTGCTTCCACCCGGAGCCCATTTATTCATCAGGAGACAGCGCAGTTACCGATGCAGGGAAATCCTACAGCACACACATCCTGGCCCCCCCTGCACATCCCAGTCCCTGCCAGGCCCCGTGGGGGCTCTGGCAGGGCGAGGAAGAGCACAGAGCTGGCAGAGCACAGCTACACTGCCACCCTGTCAGGTGGGGACAACGCAACACGCCTCAACCAAAACCTTCCCTTCTTTTCCCCCTCCTTTCCCTCCAAGTCACCATCAAGGCTCAAAACGGAGAGCTCTTTGGAGAAACTGGGAAACTGCAGTGATTTGTGCAGGACCTCAAAAGCGCTCTGCAGTTCAGCCCAGTCAGGAGAAACTTCCTTCCCAGCCCCACCACAGCTGTGCCTCCCCCTATGGAGGAGAAAGCAACACTTGAACCTCGCCTCCTCTGCAAGGGGGAGAAAGCATGGGAGAGCCCTCACTGCCTCCCAACGCCTCTGAAATCATTCCAGCTGGAAATATAATTAGGATGATCTAATACAGTCATATATTAATGTTGGCAAGAGCTCCTCGCCTTAATACCAGCCCGGAAAGCCTCCCGTGATCCAGGCCCGCCGGCGCTCCAGGCGCTGGCCAGGTGACAGCGGTGCCACCAACGCACACCCACAGGCACTGACACCAGGGGGGGCTCACCCGTGACCCCGGAGGGGGGAGAATCCAGCAGCTGGATTGCCAGTGCTGAATCACGGGGCCTCTGTGAGACATCAGCCACCGTTGTGGTCACCCAACAACACGCGGAGCTGCTGTCGCAGCAGGGAGGGCAACCAGTCACCACCATCCCCAGGTGCAGTCAGTCCTTTCCTGCATTTAACCTCAACAAAAATGACTGTATTTTCAGTCCCCTTCATTTCTTTTGTGTCTTTTTTTGTTGTTGTTTGGTTTTGTTTGGTTGGGGTTTTTTGTTTGGTTTGGTTTTGGTGGTTTGGTTTTTTTGGGGGGTTTTTTTTTGAGGAACGCAAAACTGGATGGCAAAAAATACATTCAAATGTAAGGAGGGTGTAAAGAAAACCATTCTTAAGTCCAGGGAGACCCCTGAGTGTCCTCCCAGTCAGCTGTGTGGGACAAGGAATGTGTTGAATAAATTGGGCTAAGCAACTCCTCCACAACTCTACAGAAAAAGACACTTTCCAGAAGGTTTTACTGTTGCTGGCTTTTGCATAAAACACCTCACTGAATCTACTTATTATTACTCCTTTACCTAATCTACTCAACCCCACCAGTTGTGCACCTTCAGAGAGTTCCCAAAATATGATCAGCTTGGAGAAAAAACAATTAAAACCAAGTAAATGGGTAAAAAAGAGGAGCTGCATTTTTCAGGGATGAGCATGATGCACTGGTAGCAAAGCACTTCCTATAATCTTCCATTACAGGGTGAAGGTTTTAATAAAGTGCAATAAAAAAAGCCCACATTTTGATCTTTTCCCAGAGCTAGACATGGTTTAATTAGCTTGATCTCATTATGTAAACTGGAGAGGAAAAAAGAACACCATTAAAGCAATATCCCACTGGCAAATGAGACAACCTTGACATCAACTATGATATTTTCTTGGAGAACTCTCCCCTGCCTTTGATGCAGCATCCACACCTCTTCCTCATCACCAGATCTTCATCATCCCACCTATTCCAGCTGCCCTGCTCAATCCAGTGGCATTTCTTGGCTTCTGCTTTCCCCCAAGCAGCCTAGAAAATGCTACTGGGGGAAAAAAAACTAAAAAATCCAGCTAGATGCTGTCTTGGTTGTATTTAGCCCGAGATCATTCAGCGTGCTCTTTAGAAAAGATCAACTGGAACTAAACGTTGCCATAATATACTCCATCTGTTAAAGTACATACTTTTGTAATAACACATTCAGAATTCAATAAGAAAAGCCAGAATTACAAACAAGGTGTCCATAATGAGCCTCAATATAATTATTAAAGCAGATAAAGTAAACCTGGGTTTCAATACAAGGAAGTTATTTGGGCCTTAATGATAATGAAAAGTAAAAAGCATCTGTAATTTCCGCTGAAATGTATTTCAGAAAGTCAACTAAGTGCACGTCACTTTGTTAAGACTATTCTTATTATTGTGTTTGCACTGACAGCAAAATGCTTCTTAGTTCCAGCTCCTGGGATATATAAAAATATGATTAGAGCACTATAACAATACAACAATGGATTAATTTGCCCAAGCATTACATTTGGATCTGAAAGACTTTGATAATTTATTTTACCAACTGAAAGGTGGTTATTTTGGGATCCTGGCTCGGAACTAAGTAGTTCAGTGCAGCATTTTGAAATATTTTTTTTTTTATATTTCAGCACTGGCAACACTGTGAGGTTCCAGTGATTTTCTCCTGTTTGCCTGTAACCCTGAGCTTTTGTGCCAAGCTTTATTCTGGATTTAGCTTGGGCTGCCTACTCCAAAGGGCACCACACATCCCACAGCCTGCAAAATGACCAGGCAGTGGTCATTTATCGGGTAAAACTTCTACCCAAGGAACAGAAAATGATATTTTTTGGAGATGTTGAACAATCTTGCCTAGACAGGCAAGGAGAGCATAGAGAACTAATCCATGTTGAACACTGAAGGTAACAAAGATGGAACAAAAGCTGTTGGGAAGTCTGGTCTGGAGGGCAGATGATATAAAGGAAAATAATTAACTCATCTGCTGAGTGTCAAGCAGAGCTATCCTCTACAATGGCAAGATTAGCATGGAATAATCACAGATTATCAGCAAATTCAGGTGCTCCCTCTCAAATTAGAAGGGGATTAGAAAGAAGTTG
This sequence comes from Tichodroma muraria, assembly GCA_013390105.1. Classification (NCBI taxonomy): domain Eukaryota; kingdom Metazoa; phylum Chordata; class Aves; order Passeriformes; family Sittidae; genus Tichodroma; species Tichodroma muraria. The sequence continues at coordinate 68,813 of WAAG01051663.1, forward strand.
CCATTTTGGCCGAAAACAGGGACCAGAACAATGTTTTTCCAACGAAGTAAAAGCCTCAGGAGCTCAGTTATGGGGCTGTTCCAAAAGAAGTGGGTCTGCAGAGGCAGGAACAGCCCAAAGATCAGAAACAAAAAACAAGACAGAAATACCCAACACCATGTGCCAGCACAGACAGGACGAGCACAGCTCTGACCCCAGGCTCTTAAAATCAAGAAATCACAGGATCATTTAGGTTGGAAAATCTCTCTAATATTATCCAGTCCAGCCATTCCCACAGCACTGCCAAGGTGTCACCACTCACCCACGCCCCCAAGTGCCACATCCACAGGTGGCTTTTAAATCCTTCCAGGGATGGGCACTCCACCCCTGCCCTGGGCAGCTGTACCAGGGCTGGACAAACCTTTCCATGAAGAAATTTTCCCTGATATCCACCCTACCCCTCCCCTGGCCCAGCCTGAGGCTGTTCCCTCTCCTCCTGTCCCCGTCCCTAGGAGCACAGCCTGACAACCTTTGGCTGTCCCCTCCTGGCAGGAGCTGTGCAGAGCCACCAGGGCCCCCCTGAGCCTCCTTTGCTCCAGGCTGAGCTCCCCCTGCTCTGGATTACTGTTTCAGGAATATCCTCAACTCTCAGGCAATGAGACTTACCATGTAGCAAATTGCCCAAATCTTGCATGAGACTTTATTTTATCCTAAAGGAGATTTTTAGGAGGACTGAAATTTCCCTACTCTCCATCTTCCTTCCCTAACTCTAGTTATTTTGCAGTTAACTTTTATGCTTATTTTTTGGTTTTACAAAGTAAAATTTGGTCAAGCATAACATGCTATGTGCCCTTTTTTCACTTGAGGAGTAAAACAGACCAAATTTTCCTTTCTTTTTTTTTTTT
>WAAG01051663.1:78132-108705 GCA_013390105.1 Tichodroma muraria
AAAAAAAAAAAGTATCTGTTGCAGAGAGCAGCTCAGCAAGCTGCAAGTAGAGTCTTGCAGAGAACACCTCGTCAGGCACAGTCAGTTAGCACAAACTATTTATTTAAGGAAAAGAAGAATGAAAACGCCACGTGGATTACAGGAGCATTTTCCAGAGTCAATCCTAAAATTAAAAGCAAAAATCCTGCAAAAATCCAAGCAGCCTCAATTCTTTCAACTTTAGAAGGGATTAGGATTTAGCACCTGCAAGGCCAATTGGAAACAAAGAAGTTGGAGAAAAAAGCCAAGGAATCACATGGATCTGTGTTAGATTTAATTTTAACAGCTCTGTTAACGATGTGGGAGAGGAAAGAACAGTTTATTAAGTTTCACCTACTACGCAGTGAAATGTATTGCAGGATTAGACAGGAAAAATAAATAACAAAGGAAGTCTTGCTTTGATTGCCTGGGACATCACGAATTTGGGAAGGTGCCTCACTTCACTCAGGACCACCTCGTGAACAGCACTCAAGAAATTTCCCTGCCCTCTCAAGGAGGCCTCCCAAAACTGCCAGATCCGAAAGGAGATGTCAAAATCACACAAAGACTTTTCCTTTCGGTAAAAATAGAACTGAAACTGAGGTGGTATCACCAAACCACAGTCACACTCCAAGAAGGAGCTATTGGGGATGCATCCACCCAAACAGGGACCTGGAAAGGCAGAGGGCAAGCAGCTCGAGATGAAATTGCAGGAGGATGTGGCAGCTAAAAGGACAGTTTGGTTTCAGAGGCAGAACACACAACACCTCTCACATAGCAGGATGTTCCAGTCTCCTCTCTCCACAGATGTAATTAATCCATAAATGGAATAATGTATTCACTTCTGGACACCTCATTACCAGAGAAGACACTGACAAATTGAACAGAGTACAAAGAAAACAACAAAAATGTTTAAAGGTTTGAAGGGAAAAATTTCTCTGGGAAGATCAAAAGATTTGAATACGTCCAGCTCTAAGCAAGAGCACAGCTTAGTTGGACGAGATGTGTATCAATATGTGCTTGAAAGGTGTAAACATCAAGCAGGAAAACCAGCATGGAGGGCTTTTAACAGGAAAAATGGAATCAAATTAATAAAAAAGAAAACTTAAGATGAAAATCTTGTTGCCCTATTGGGATGCACGGTTAGTCTCGAGGGACTGTGGTAAATGTTTGCAAGGGAACCAGACCAGACAAATCCTTAATAAATGCACAGCAGCCAGGAGAGGGTTAGAACTTCCATGGTGATCTCTGACATCTGTTCTCCCTCTTAGATACTGATATAATCTAGTTGTGGACTTTCACATAAGTACCTTAGATCTGGACCAATTTAATAAATCAAAGTAACAGCATATATGCATGGCTCCCCCAACCCAGATCACAACTGAAGGACTCAATCCAATCATCCCTTGATCTCCCCAAACTGCAGTGGGTCTCTAATGGTAACAAAAACTGCAAAGACAAACAAAATGGGGAAAAAAATGTGTGAGACCTGCTTTAAATAACCCAAACAGCTCTTACACCCCCCCCTGCCAGGGCCACAAACCTTTCCCAAGCAAACACTGTCTCCAAGTCCATCAGACTTTGCCCAAGGAGATCCTGCCAGGTCAGATTAAGCCTTTGTATGAGGACATGTTCAATAGCAACACATTCCTCCTCCTCTGCTCACCTCAGAGTGTACCAACTAACTGAAATCAACCTTCTATTGAAAGGAGATAATTAAAAAACTGCATTAGGCCAAATGCAAGCCTACAGCACCGTTTAATGACTCCTGTCATCAGAGTGACACTTGGTAGCTGTGCCCCATCCAGCAGGTTGTTATCTGAAGGACTAAACCACGGAATTTTCTTTCAAAAGAGCCTTTCAGAGCAGCAAGCAGGGAAAAACCAAAACCAAAACCAGCCAATTTGACAGGAAGCCTCACAGCAAAGCCTGGTGGTGTCCTTCCCTCTCTGCTCCAAGTCTCATCCAGGCAACACCTTTCCATTGGTACAGGCAGCTGCCAGGCTGTCCTTGGCAGTGTTTGTGCAGTCAAGAGCACTGAGCACATGGGATTTATTTCCCTTTCCTAAGGGACGGCAGACAGCAGCTCCTCATCCAACCCTGAGCCCTGGGCTGAGCCGAGCCACAGAGCCACAAAACAACTCTGGATTCCTACCTCCAGTTTTTTTTTTTTTTTTGGTTTTTTGGAACTTTAACGGAAGGTTAAACTGTAAAAGAAGGGAAATCTGCCAGACAGGTCATGTAGAGGCTCTCTCCTGGTACCCACATGGGGCTGTGTTTACAGGTTATTGATGTGCCTCAGCCCGGGCTGCCGCACACTCCGTGCCCAGGGTCTCTCTTTTTCTCCAAACGTTCTGAAGGAGAGCAAGAGGAACCTCTGCAGAGGTTGGCAGCCTGTGCTGCCCAGGCCCTGCCTCATTACCATGACAAAGGGAGGTTTGAAAATCCTTCAGCAAACTCGATGGTTCCTTTCTAGCTTCCCACTGAAAACCTGGCATTGAGCGTCCCCAGCTCCTGATATCCTGTTTGCTCAGGCAGAAGAACAGCAGCAAATACATTTTAGGGCCTTTTGCAGTTTTTATTGGAATTGTCTATGCCTATAGGATTCCTCCCGGTCTCACAGCACTGCCACAGTCCTGTGCTCACTGTCTGCAGCCCCTGTGGTAGCTCCCAAAAAAGTAATGAACTTCTTGATCAATTCTTCCCTCCCCAAAACACTACAAGGAGGGCTGGCAGTTTTTTACTCTTTGAAAATGTCAATGTTTGTTACTTGCTGAGGCAGGATTTACAGCCAGCCTGAGCCAAGCAGCTTGTTTCACACCTTCCCATGTCAGGGGAACAGTGTTCTCCTCTGGAAGGCGCATCCCAGACACTGCAATAGTGCAGACACAGATCTGTCAATCACCAGGAATGCAACTCTGGGAGAGCTTTCCAGAGGGAAGCGTTTAGATCCCAGTATAGAACGGCCAACTGTACACCCCACCCTGCTGCTTCCTGCACCATCCCTGCCCACAACCCAGCCTGCAAGGAATATCACTGGAAACTCAGGATGCACAGGAGAGGGAACTCCCAGCACAACCGGGAAGGAAGTCCTGAAAAGGAAGGGGATTTTGGTAGCTGTATGATGATACTGTGGGCTAATATGCAAATGAAAACATGGGTATTCTAATAAAGCATCAACCAAAAGGTGGCCAAAAAAAGAGCCAGCAAGAGCCAAGTGCTGTGGTTTGTCAGGAAAACCCAGAGAGCCTTCAGAGAGCATATTCCTAAATGCTGAATTCTTCGGCTGATGTGAATTTAATGCTGAGATGTGATTAGATCTGTACTACCTTTGCTTGGGAGGTAACAGCACGTGAGATGATCACACTTAAGAGGCCACTATGCTGATCCTCAACGGGTTCTGTGGGAGCCTGGTTCAACTGCATCAACCCGCACACAGCACAGGTAAGTGATGCCATTTGCACACCAGTTTCCCTGACTTTCCCCCCAGCCCTAATGTCCAAGAGGGTTCTTTCAGCTTGGCTAATTCAGAATAAACTTCAGCAAACACCTTCAGACCTCAAGAGGGGTCTGCACCAGACAGGATTTCAGCAGGAAAGCAAACACGCCCATCCTGCTCTCTTTTCTGCAAGGATTCTGCCCCACCACACTTGGTTACCATGTGCATGTCAAATCAGTCTCTCTACAAAGGCTCTAACCTCCTCCTGTGCTGCACCCAGAATGAAGCTCAAGGGTGGTGAGAACCCAGAGCTGTTCCCCTGTTTGCCAATGTCCAGCTCACAAGACTGGGCCTCCACTCTGGGGCTATTCCACCATCAGTTCTTCAGTGCAGTCCCACAGGTGCCCTTTCCTTACTCCACAAGATTTCCACAGCCATGTCCAGCTGTACTTCAGGAGGTCCCATGGCCTCTCTGGACACTCCCCTGCTTCAAGCTTCACCTCCAAGCAGGATGTGCTGTCACACAGGTTACACCAAGACATGGCTGAGCTGGAAAAGGCTCCATTACGTGTGATCCAGGTGCTTCTTTCCAGCATAATTTCACAAAACCTTTGTGGGGAAGGGGCTTCTGGGTACCCACAGAGCTGGAAGGCAGCCCTGGATGCTCCTCTCCCCGGATGCTGCTCTCCCTGAGCCCCTGGGGGAGGTACCTACTCTCACACCCAGGCAGTAGGTGACACCCCACACCCCACCAGCAAGCCCGTGTCACCCCGAGGCTGCTTCTCACCCAAGACAGGCTCGTGCCTCCATGTGAACACAGCTGACATCCTGACAAGCACAACAAGTCTGCCCCAGCTGCTAACAAGACTCTCTCTGCTTTTATTTTTTTTTCTAGATACTCTGCACAGAACAACCAGGTTTCTCTGTATAAATTGTAGGTGCTAGAAAACAAGGTGTTGAAATGACTTCGATTACACTGGAAGAATATCCTACTGTGTCCTTAGGGAAAAGAGAGAGGAGAGAAAACACATCTAAAAAAAATATTTTACTGGCTCCTGTAAAAACCTACTCTTACACTGGGGCAGTGTTAAAAAAGAAGAAACAGAAGACCTTTCTGCAAGTTCACAGAGGAGGAAGTGAGTCCAGTGAACAGTTCCACCCTCCTACCAAGCACATCACCAGCAAAGCCACAAAAGAGAACCCCAGAGTGGTTTGGGATGGAAGGGACCTTAAAGCCCATCCTGTTGTCTCCTCTGCCATGGGCAGGGACACCTTGCACTGTCCCAGGCTGCTCCAAGCCCCAGCGTCCAGCCTGGGCTTGGACATTTCCACAGATCCAGGGGCAGCCCCAGCTTCTCTGGGCAACCTCTCACCTGCTCACAGGGAAGAATTCCTTCCCTGTCTCTCCAGTGTAGGCCCGAGCTGAAGCTGAGCCGTGCTGGGATGCTCTGCAGCCAGAGGGATCGGGGATGCAGCAGCAGGAACGGGAAGCTCCAGGCTGCGGCTGCGCAGCCGCTCACACCCAGCACAGCTCAAGCTGCCATGGGAAGAGGTCACTTCTTTTGATTTGGGGATTTTTATTTATTGGGTTTTTTTCCAAAATATCTGAACATTTTGTTTTTCGAGTCCTTCATAAATTTTTGCCCTAAATTTTTTTCATGGAGCTTCACAGCTCTGCTTACAACAGCGCTTGTCACCCCATCGGGAAAAGACAGCAGGCATGGATTAATTTTTGAGGAAAGCTGCTTTCATGCCAATGCACTTGGCAATAGAGAATACAAGAAGAGCTATCCCAAAAATGCAGTATTTATGAGAGGAGTGGTTTCTAAAATTGTTTTCGCTATGGATACCAAGAAGCACCACCTGATTCCTGACTCCCCTTCTCGCACGTTTTCCTGGGATTATTTTTAAGGTGACATCTATTTCACAGAACTACAACCTCAAAGCAAAACAGTTCTAGCTGGACATCCAGCACGACCCATTTCCAAAAGTCAACGTGGAAGGTTTGCAAATGAAAAATGCATTTTTATACCCACAAGAAAACAAAACGCTGCCCGCAGAAACAGAAAGATTCTCTCGGTCCGGTTGCGATTCTGAGATTTAATTATCTCAGCCCAGAACTGCAGGTATCAACGCTTCAGAGATAAAGAACAAACAAGGCAATTAGTCCCAGAAGTCCTCCTTTTACCCCTCTAACAATCGCCAGGGTTACAAACATGCCAAGGTCAAAGAATGTGTAATAAAGAAATTTATTTCCAACTGGAATGCACAGAAACCTTGCACTATAATGGTGGAAGAGCAGTGGTGAGAAGCTCAGCAGCACCGAGATTAATGCATGGCTGAAGACTGTAAGGACTATCCCGGAGTCGTGTCTGAACTGACAAGGAATAAAATTACCAAGCATCCTTCCAAGCAACTCCAACTCCTTGCCCCTCCAGACTCCCACTGAGCCACCCATCCCGGGGCCCTGCCGTCCATTAGCCACGTTCCCTGTGCCCCTGGCATGGCTCCAGGATCTGCAGGGATGCTCTGGGGGTGAACTTTTGGGATTTGCCCTCTCCAGTGTGAATGGAGAGTAGAGGGGGGAAAAAAGCCCTTTCTGGTGGCAGCCTCAAAAGGGCCTAAAAGCCACATAGAACAGGAGTGAAACGTGCTCAAATCCCTGGATTTATTCCTCAACTTCATAATCCTGGGACTCCACAGGGAATATTCATGGGCAGCCACCCCAGCAGCACAAGCTGGAGCCATGCACACCACAAGGACAGGGAAGCAACCAACCAAATCCTCCCTGGTCATCTACACAGACAACACAGGCAAAAGTGACCGTCACGAGGACAGTGACAGACACATTTTGTAACTTAAAATCTCCTTGAAAAACCCAAGATGTTGTTTATTTGTTGAAAAGCCAAACTACAGACAACTGCTTTGTGCTCACACTGAGATGCAAACTACCCTTGCCCTATCTCCAACACGGCAAGGCTCCAGCATCATATTTTTTTGCAACAGCAAATTATGATATTTACATACGTAAGGGCAGGAAAAGTGTCACTGGGTCTAAAAACAGGGGAATACCCCATGTATTCCAGTGGCCAGAAGAACTAGAGCCATATCACTGCTACAGAAAATTGTTGACTGCTTACAGCCCAAAGTAAACTAAAAGGCATGAAGTGAAAATAACCATTTTAACAGTTTCAAGTTTTGGACTTTGGACTTCTTAAAAACCCTGTAAAAATACTATAGTTTTTCTTTCAAACAGATACGTTTCTGTGCTATGCAACCTGCAACAACAGCATTTGACTCAGACTTTCCACGTGGTTCCCACTCCCTCTCAGCCAGAAGATTTTTGTCATCAAAGTTATACATTTGGGAAGTTTTTGAAAACAGCAAAACTGTTCATGTGCAATTTTATGCAAAATATGCATATTTAGGAGAACAAACATGGACCTGGCACATACCAAAGACCCTATTTATAGAAACTTTAGAGCAGGAATATCTGTCCTGCACTGGGCACTGCTGAGGAACCTCCAGTCCTGGGGGAAGCTCTGGAGAAGGACATGGNGCCCAGGGAAGTGGAGGAGTCCCCATCCCTGGAGGGATTTAACAGACCTGTGGATGTGGCACCTGGGGACACGGGTTAGTGGTGGCCAGGGCAGTGCTGTGGAAACGGTGGGACTTGATGAACCCAAAGGTCTTTTCCAATCTAAGTGATTCCATGATTCTGTGTTAAAGCACATTAAACATTACTTTAAACCTTCAAGCCCCAAATCAGATGAGCACAACTCGCTTATTTTGTGGCTGGGCATGGATTCAGTCATGTGCCAAACAGTGCAGAACAGCTCAATCCAGATTTAGACACGGATATCCGAGTTTCCAGTCCTCCCAGCCAGCACACATGCCCTGAAACGATGACACTGGACCTGGTATTATACACACCACCCAAACACTTTTGCTCCTCTTTGCTAGAGACAGTCTGCTGGGCTGAGTCCTTCCAGCTGATTTTTGTAAATGATAGGAAAAAGTGACAGTGGGATCATTTTGATTTGGCTGTGTGCATTACAACTTGCTCACTGGCACATGCATAGCATTATGGCATGTTCTCAACTTTTTTTAAAATTGAAAAGTCTGAATTTTTTGCAAAAAATTCCACCCATTGACTGCTCTGTGCTTGGCAGGGAAGGGAAAAGGAATAAATAGAGGATGCAGCATTTAGATTAAGGGAAAAAATACTATCTTTGTTCTAAAGCATAACTTTACTAGAAAAATAATTCAAATTGAAAACACCCAAATTAAATGGCAGTTCTGTGTGTTTGAACTTTGCCAGCCTTCCCCAGCACCTGCAGCCAGCTCCTAACCCTGGCTCCCAGCAGGATGGGGCTGCAGCAATCCCAGAGCCTCACCAGGCACAGCTCAGCCACCAAACCCCACTAACAGCCTCCTCCTCCAAGGGCTTTTCACACGCAATGAGCAAATTCAGACAAAAAAACCCACCAGTTTTCAGCAACAAGGAAAGGAAAAAATACTGCAGTCTGTCCTAGAGCACAGGAGAGACACTGAGAGCTCAGCCAAGTCTGCTGGGGTTTGCGCACACTATGACTCTACAACACAGGCAGGCAAACCAGCAGTAGTAGCAAACCCCTAGTAAAGGCAAGAAGCTCTGTTTTTGGGTGGGAATCCACCCTCGCTGGCAGCAGCAGGGAGCTCTCACCTCTCCCAGCGCAGCCGCAGCGCCGCCAGGCACGGGCGCGCTCGCATCAGGCACAGCCCCACCGCAGCAAGGACAGAAACCAGGCCAGAGGCAGAGCGTGGGGAACGGCTTTAAACTGGAAGGGAGTAGGTCTACATGAAGCACTGGGAAACAAATCTGTTCCCTGTGAGGGTGGGCACGCCCTGGCACAGGGAACAGAGAAGCTGTGGCTGCCCCGAATCCCTGGAAGTGTCCAAGGCCTGGCTGGATGGGGCGCAGAGCAGCCTGGGATAGTGGAAGGTGTCCCTGCCCATGGAAGGGGGGTTGATCTGGGCGACCTTTAAGGTCCCTTCCAACCCAAACCACTGAGCCATCTGTGAAGGGTGGGTCTGTGGATGAGGATGGGGAGAGCTGAAAAAGAGACATCAGCAAAGGGTGTACTGTACAGAGCCAGCGACCAAAATCAACCCGTTCCTGGAGCCAGCCCCAAATCCAACCCCTCCTGCCTCAGAGCTGGGGCACGGTGGGGTAAACCCCAGCCTGTGTCTGCCAAGTGACTCGTTGTCACATTAGTGTCACCAGCATCACAGACCCCCAGGCAGGAGCCTCTAGCCCCACCGTGGCCTTTCCACGGGGGCAATGGCAGTGACGCCACCACCACTCCCTGCAAAGTGGGAAGGTCACAGTGGGAACGCACCAAGGGCTGGCTGCAGAGCTGCAGGATGAAGAGCAGCACTCCACAGCTCTGCCTCAGCCAGACAGTCCCTGCTTCTTCCTTTCCCAGGGAGAGACACTCACTCCTGAGGCTCTCTTATTGCAGTGACAATTCTCCACTTCTCCCCGGGGATCGGCCGCATGCAGCTCGCTCTCCCTCCCTCTCTCTCTCCCTGATTTTTGTTGCAGCTGCTGTTGAACTGTGCTCACGGATCGATCCATGCCTGAAAAAACTTCAGGAAGCTTGTGCTCCTGGCTGGGCCCTGCCAGGGGAAGGACCAGCCACATCCTGCCAAAGGAAAGCTTCTTTGACAGCCTCTCCCCACCCACGGGACAGTCCATGCAACCTGCAGATCAGGGAGATTGAAGGGTGGGAAAACAGGTGAAAAAAGCCAAACTCTCCTCAACTCTTACCAGAACTGCTGCTTGTGCAGGGATCATTTTGGGTGTGATGCCCTGGTCATGCACAACCACTGTTCATGAACCAGTATTTTCTGCTTTATTTTGCCTTTACAAACAGGCAAATATAAGAGACCATGGTTGAGGGCACTGATTTTCAGACCTTAGGTTGTAAAGGACATTTTAAGGTGCACCAGACCATAGGCATTGCCACAGCACCTCCTCAGGCCGTTTTGCAAATGCTGCCAAGTGGAGAACACCCTCCCATCCGTGGAAGTGCCCCATCTGAGCCTTGGCTTTGCTGGGCTCCAGAGGGGCAAGGGGAGACCACCCCAGTCCAGGGAACAACGAGGGAACCATGATGACCAAGTCTGGCATTGCTCCTCAACAATCTTCCCAAGGAAAAGTCAAAGGATGCACAGAAATTAACAGCACCAAGAAGAGCAAACTCTTCCCAGCATAAAGATCACGTACAGGCTGCTCAGAGGTACTGCAGACAGGCAGCTTTTTCATATATTACCACAGAAAGGCAGTCCCTGATAACAATAACACAGTTTCAAAAGGCTCTCACCGCCCTGGATCCAGATGTACAGCAGCTTCTCCAGCTGCTGCACAAACAGCAGCATTTTCACCCTGTTCCACAGCCCTGGAAGGAGACAGACACAAATCCAGTCTGCCTGAAGCCTCCTTTCTTCAGCAAAATACCACCAGATACAGCGCTGACCTGCTGCTTCCAGCAGTGCCTGAATATCTGCGTTTATTTGTGTTTTCCGGAGGGATTCCGAGCCCGCAGCCCCCCGCAGCACACACACAAAGGAGGGAGGACCACCACGGCTTCTCCAAAGAGAACAGAGTTCCTGAGGTCTGAGCCAGCGTGGCACAAAGGTCACATCATTACTGCAGCAGGGGGTGGCCGGGGGAGAGCAGCTACGAGTTGAAATATTTGGGGAATAAACACATTTGCTAATTCATTTTTGTTCTGTACGAAAATGTAAATTGGGTGCAAAAATAAAACAAACAGAAGAGGCCTAATTATTTATACAGGCATTTTAATCAAACAATGAATAGCACACAGCAACCTTCTACCTCAATTAATAAAGCTGGCTTCTGCAAAACAAAAGAGTTACACCATGTGCCCTAATTATAAAATCCAGCCTGGAGATGCTGCTTTTTTTTTTTTTTCCCCCCCTCCCTCTATACACCTGGCTTAATATATCCCCACTGCATTCCTGTGCTGAGGACACTCGTTAGCCCCACTCTCCAGTTACAAATTCATTACTGTGCTGCATTTTTCCTCCTGGCTCTGACAGTAGGAGTGGTCACACTGCAGCACTCCAGGCAAACCAGCAGCTAATTGAAGGCAGGGGCTGGGGGGGCTCAGAGGAGGGTCTGCCTCCTTTTCCCTGCACAGGAGGCAGCTGCTTCCACTTAAGCCGAGCACATTTCAGGAGATGAGGATAAAACAGGAGCGATGAGATGTTTGCACTAGATTTGCAGGGTGTGTGGCATTAACAAAATGCACTTTACGTGTTCCTCCACCTCTTCCCTTGGGCTCCACTTGATCCAACGCCATCCGCTGCCCCTAACGTGTGACCAAACTGGCTTATGACGAGCTGTCCCCTTTCTGACAAGCCAGGGCTTGTGCCTTCTGAGAGCTGTCTGTCAAAAGCAGCTCTGGTGCCTCGCAGCTCCCTGCACATCCCGGAGATTTTTGGGCTCAGCCCCACAAGGGCTGGGCAGGAGTCACAGCACCTCCAGCAGACAACCCCCAAGCATCAAATGCATTTTGTTCCCGGTTCCGCTGGGTTTCAGGAGCAGGGGATGCTGCTTGTTTATTTTTAAGCAGCGACAACAAAAGGCAGCATAAACATTCTTATATCTATTTAGACTTATGGCATTAACCACAAATTTTATGAATCAATCACCCAAAACTTCTCCAGGGCTCAGCAACACATGGTTTTGACCCAGGGCATGTGGAAAGTGGGGCCAACTGAGTCAGAAGAGACCCGGCACCGGGGTCATTCTGCCCTTTAAAAAGCCAAATGAAGCTCCCCCCATTTTCATCTAAACAAACACCTGGAAACTCATAAAGTGCCTCAATTCATGTTTTCAAATTTCTCCCTGTAGCTCAGAGGTGGGGAAGACACATGGGCAAAGGTTTCCCAGGAGGGATGAGGAGGTAAAAACCTGGGAAAACAGGACAAGGAGGACATCTGAGCTGAGATGGCCACGAGGCTGGGCTGGGTTCCCACCACGTCCAGCCAGGTGCCACCAGCTCCGTGCCCACCCTGGATCACGCTGGCAGGGAAGAAACAACAGCCCAATCCACACTCACAGCAGTGGTATCAACTTCCAGGGAGGTAGATCCATCTCCTGGAAGCTCGTGCAGGGTTTGTGCTCCTCTCTGAGCCCACGAAACCTCTTGGCACTGCCAGGGCTCAGCAGCTCCTGCTCAGCTGGGGCAAGCTGCAGGCTCTGGGCACATCCGCTCGCCCAGCTGTACAAATGGGTTACGAGTACAGAGTGTTTTCAGGACTATTTCTAAAAAGGACAGCTCATATTTTGTGTTCAGCCTTGCAGAACATCTAAAAATGGTGACGAAGTCAGACCAGCATTTATCCACACAAATGGGAAAATATGTCTGTGAAATAAATCTAAATAAGAGCGACAGATTTGCTTTTGTCTCTTTTAGCAGCACGGGGAAAGAGACCGATAAATTAATTTAAAAGAAAAATCATGCTCAGTTAATAAATTTGGTCTAAATATTAATCGAGGGGAAGCGTTACACGCTTTAGGAATTCGGGGAAGAGGACTTTAAAACCCAGAGCTTGTGTTTACAGATTATGTTCCATTTTGCAACAGGTAGGACAGGCTGGTAAACAGCAACAAAAATGATGATTATCCTTGGCTGGCACCTCACAGACACCATCCAGATTTACTTTGATTAAGTCCTTTATCCAGAAGTCAGGCACTGCAGTGCCAATACTGCATGTGGTACTTTCCACAAAGCAGGAAAATACAAATATAGAAATGCAATTGCAATTGAAATCAGTAAGGAAAAAAAACGGATTTTTGAAACACACCAAATGTAATCAGATACTATTGAAGTTCAATTATTCTTTGTTACATTTAAAAAAATTTGTTAATATGTATTTGATTCTCCTAGAGAATATCACTCAATTAGAAAGCTCTCCAAATTTCAGAACCGATGCTTCTGTGGAGTAAGTGAAAACGTTCAAAAATGTTCTTGTCAGTTCCTGTTGCATAATAGGCCTCGTGGCAAAGGAAAGCGAGTTGCACATTGAGTGCCTGCAATTCCAAATTACCAACATGAGTCACGGCTGGGGCTGGGCTGCACGGAGGAGCCCTGTGCCCTGAGTTCCAGAGTTAAACAACGGAGATTTCAACATTTAAACATGGAGGTTTTCAGCCCTGGCACTGACAACAACAGCAGCAGAGACACCGACAGAATACTTGAGAGAGGACAGAAAACATCCTCCCCTCCCTGTTACACCCTGACATTGCAATTCCAAGAAATAATGGGAAAGCAGAAGCAGCTCCTGAGTTGTTGGCTCCACACTCCAGATCTGGGAGTGCAACACGGGGCTGTGCAAGGGGCACCTCTGAGCCCCCTGTCCTGTCCAAAGAATGGCCCAAAGAGCTGCTCAGATAGCACCAGAGATGGAGAACCTCTGCCACGAGGAAGGGCTGAGGGAGTCGGGATGGCTCAGCCTGAAGAAAAGGCAGCTCTGAGGAGACCCCAGAGCCCCTTGCAGGGCCTGAAGGGGCTCCAGGAGAGCTCAAGAGGGACTGGGGACAAGGGCTGGAGGGACAGGACACAGGGAATGGGTTCCCACTGCCAGAGGGCGGGGCTGGATGGGATTTTGGGCAGGAATTGTTCCCTGGCAGGGTGTGCAGGCCCTGGCCCAGGTGCCCAGAGCAGCTGGGGCTGCCCCTGGATCCCTGGCAGTGCCCAAGGCCAGGCTGGACACTGGGCCTGGAGCAGCCTGGGACAGTGGAAGGTGTCCCTGCCCACGGCAGGGGGTGACACTAGATGATCTTTAAGGTCCCTTCCAACCCAAAGAATTCTGTGATTCTCTGATTAAAAGCCAAGACAGCAGTGATGAGTTTCGGGTCCATTCCATCACTACAGGATTTCAGGGATTTGCAGTCACCAATGCACAAACTTCAGTATCAGGAGCACAAACAACCTTTCCTTATTTCTTCCCATCCCCTCAAAGTCCTCTTCAGAAGCAGAGGACACTGAAGAGCATCTCTCTTAGCCAGGGAAATATTAACACATAATCACTGTTAGATTGTACAACCTGACACCAACCTTTTCTCCTCCTCTAGACCCTGAAACCAGCTCTCCAATAACAACATTTATGAGAGTCCTTTAACAACTCCCCTAATGATTCACTTAAAAAAGAAAATAAATCATTTTTTACTGCAGTTCCCTGCCTCTTTAGGAAGATACAGCATCCTGACAAATAAAATGTACCTACTGAACAACAAGACCTTAGCTGTGACATTGTGAGCAGTGAAATAACACTTGGAGAATAGATGTATTCCAGAACCAAATATCCCCAGGGAGCTTGGATGTTAAAAGCAACAGCACTTGCAATTTTGGATATACACATCTGAAACGTCCTTCTAGGCTACACCACAAATTTCACAGGTGAGAAAAATAGGAGAAAAAAAAAAAACGAACCAAAACCTAAGTGCAAACCAGAAATGTGCTTCAGAGAGGAGAGATGCTGCAAACAGGGCTGCTTCCTCAGCAAGCAGCAGGACTTCCCCTCTTTGTGATTTACAGATACTTAAAAACAAGTAGGTTAATGAAGCAACAATACACTGACTGCAGAGTGCTGATTAATACAAACTTCCCAGCACTGTGATCCATGAGCCAATTCAGCACCAGGGCAATGTCCAAGCTGTTTGGCTGGGCTTATTAAGGAAAAAAAAGAAAAAAAAAAAAAAAAAAAAAAAAAAAAAAAAAAAAAAAATTTTAAAAAAAAAAAAAGGGCTTTTTTTNAAAAGAAAAAAGAAAAAAAAGCTTTGAAAAAGCAACAATGGCATTTATTTGGTGTTAACTAAATAAAAGAATTCCTAAGAAATAACTGCCTGCATCTCCACTGTATGGGGACTAAAACCCCATAGTTTACAGTATTCTATTTTCCACTCTGCACATTGAGATTGGCTTGCTCCAGTATTTTCACTATTAGCTTTTTAATAGTTTATTTTAGAAGAAGTTTGGCCCAACCAAACTGACACCATCAGGGCTCTAAAGGTGCCTCTGGCACTGAGCCTCTGCCTCAGTTTCCTCTTCTCTAAGGTAAATGCAACACACCTGGGCTGGGGATTAACCACAAACACGGCTGGAAAGCCTCTTCAGCACTTAAAAAGATGAAATTTCTCTGTTAGGAAGCACAGGAGCATCCTCTCCTCACCCAGAGGACCAGGAGCCCACAGGCCACCAGCAGATGAGAACAAGCTCTCTCCAGCACCTTCCCACAGCATCCCCACCAGAACCACCTGGAGATGGGCATCAAAGAAAATAAGATGCAGAAGCATCTTCAAGGTCTTCAGAGTTGGTTTTTTAGGGCACAGTGATGATTTTGGGAGACTCTGGAGCATCACACAGCCAGGAGCAGTGCAGGGACACATCACCTCAGCTGCTGGCACGGGCTCAGAAGGGCCAAACTTAACTCAGAAGGCTACACACAAACAATCCAAAAATCCCTTCCCAGAGCTGCAGAACACCTGAAGCTGAGCCCTCCCAGCCTAAAAGTGTCGCTGGAGGAGAGAAACCAGCCAACTCCTGTCATCACTCCAACAACTCAGACATCCCAAGCACTGTGGTCCTTCCAGTGAATCACAAGATACTGCAGCAACATTCCCTTTTTTTTTTTTTTCCCCCACAACAAAAAAAGCAGAAAATTGCATATTGGTATTTCTACCTGTCCTACAATGAAAATTTCCTGAGATACACCAAAAAAAAGGGACAGGATTGAAAGGGGAACCTTGAGTGGGGTGAGACCATACGAGGTGATTTTTTGAACCAGCTTTTCCATCTCGGGCGAGGGCGTAGCCAAGCTCAGAAGTGATCTGCACTGCACAATGGCTGTTCAGCAGTCAATGATACACTACTGGGGGTCTCAACCCAGTTCTCAGTGAACAAATGGCTGTGTAAAAATAGCCATTACCTAAGACAACCACTTTCATTCCAGGACAAAAGAACGTCAGGCTGGAAATTACAGAATTAATCCCTTGAGTCTGCAACCCACCACAACATCTCGTGCTTAATTTGCAATAGGGAAAAAAAAAAAAATCACATCGTGGTGACCAAGAACAAAGGACACAAAATAAAAATTAATTTTGATATTAACTACCACTGAAACAAAGGGCAAATTGCACCCTCCCCTAAAAGAAGGTTCCAGGGAGACCTTAGAGCCCCTTCCAGTGCTTAAATGGGCTCCAGGAGAGCTGGAGAGGGACTCTGGACAAGGGATGGAGTGACAGGATAAGGGGGAATGGCTTCCCACGGCCAGAGGGCAGGGATAGATGGGATATTGAGATGAAATTCTTCCCTGAGGGTGGGGAGGCCCTGAAACAGGGTGCCCAGAAAAGCCCCATCCCTGGAAGTGTCCAAGGCAAGGTTGGATGGGGCTTGGAGCAACAAAGGCACACTGGTTGGAAACAATGGGCCACCTAAAATAACAGTCCAGGTGTTCCCTTCCTCCCAGCCTGCTCCACATCCTCGTTCTTCACACTAAAACTTGCCAAATTTAAGCCAACAAGAACCTGTCCATTCAAATCCTGGGGAAGGGCTGCGCTGGGACAGAAATGAAAAGCTACAAATGAACCTTCAGGAGAGCACCACAGGATGGAAGGGCCATTCAGACAAGCAGAGCATTTATTTGTTGTGACCAATATTGTTAAAAGGAGTAGCAGATTAGCACCAGGTTAGAACCAAACACAGCAGCTGGTTTGCAGTGAGTAACCAGGGCGAGCAGGGATAACTGCTTAATGAAGCAACGGCGTCTGCCAGAGGAATTCTCCAAACACACTCAGAAGAGTGAAGGTGTAGAAGGCCGAGTTAATGACAGTCAGAGTGACAGTCAGCTTTTCTCCTTGTGGCTGCTGTGCTGAACCTCAGGAAAATGCTCCTGAGTGATGCCAGCAGCAAGCATTGCCCCCCCCCACCATTCCCAGCTCCACCGCAGCTTCCGAGAGCTCCCGCGCCAGTCACGTCCACTCTCTCACCAACTGCCCCTCCCTCCAGTGCCACCAACCCCAAAATCAAGCTGTTGCACACGAAGGATTAAAAGGACAAAAGAAATATTAGAATAATCATAATAATAAAAACTCAGTGAACCCATTTTTCAGGGTTCACGGAGAACCTTTTAGGCACAGCCCGAGTGTCAGGGTCACCCTGAGAACGCTGGTCTGCAGGTGGCAGCTGCATCCTGCCACCATTGGAGTGTATTAAAACCATCTGAGCACGCTCCTGTGCTCCCTGTGTATCACTGAGTCTTCAGGGAAGAGCTGGCAAAGGTTATCCCTAAAAGTTTACCTCTGAATCAGCGCTGATAGGAAAGAAAGGCAAGCAGATATTGGATGAGTAACCTGAATGCGCTCAAATGGGATTTCAGAGCAGTCAAAAAAGAAAACGTCCCTGGGGGATTTCTCTGGATTTCATGTTTAGCATAGTGCATATTGATTCAAAGCAGTCACTGGTGCAGGTATGTAATAACACAGTATTGGGATAACACATGGGCAGACTGGGACTGACAGCTCCAAACTCCGCTGGGGTGCCCAACCACATCCCCGGGTATCAACACAGCTCTGGACAGGGAGCTCTGCCCTCAGCGCAGCTTTCAGGAAGGCTTCAGGACAGTATATCAATGGAAACACTTCTAAACCTGCTGCTTCTACCCTGCTTTCCTAGGTACAAGCCTGATGTGTCTCTTCCAGAGGTCTCAGCTCCCAGAGGAAGCAGTGATTGGTTTGGTTCTCGCCGTCCAGCTGGGGAGAGTAGTTTAGAATGGAGAACACTTGCAGCTTTCAATGCCTAAAGAGCGGCTGCTAAAAGAAATTAGGGAACAGACACAAAAAGAGCAGCTGATATGCATTTTGACTGGAAAATACTAGTAGATTTTGTGTTTAGCCCAGTTGCAGCCGAGTGTCTGCTGCAGGAAGGGGGCAGGTGGAAGCCCTGAAGGCAGAGCCCGTAAGGATGAGGCAGAAACACAGCTGGAAGGGACCAAGGCCACCTCAGACCGGGGGACACAGCCACACTGTTCCTGAGGACATACCTTCCTCCTTCACTGCTGATCCTTCAGGAACCTCCAGCCAAGAAACTGAACACCCTCAGCTCCATGGCAGAGACTCACAGAAGTTCACATTCCCTCAGCTCCCCCTTGGTTTATAAATCTGCCTCTTGCAAAGCCCCATTTCCGACGCCGGAATCCCAATTTGCTACCACGATCTTTGAACCTACAACTAAAATCTGTCATTTTCAACACTGCCCAAGTGGAAAACCACAAAAGAAACTCAAAAACCTAACCACAGAGGTCTTTAAAAAAATTAAAAATATTTAGAAACTCCACAAAGCCGTTCTGGCTGCTGCACAGCAATGGGAAAATCACTCAGTAAATCACCTGCCTGACCGCTGGGCAAGGGCCAGCATTCCCCGAGAACCTGGCTGGCAGCAGCACTTCTACAGGTTCTCCACCAGCGGCTGCTTGAATTTGCTTTTTAACTACCCAGAGATATGACATCAGCCTTTGCCGGCAAAACAGTCTCCAAAAAAACCCAACAAAAACAACCCCAAGTAATGCTGAGCTGCAGCTGTGTGTGTACATGGAAAGGTGCAATTCAGCAGAGCCTGGGTTTGGACAGGGGACCCCTCTACAAAGAGTAATAAGTAAAAAAGACACAGATCTATTTAGAAATGAGAAAGCATAGATAAAGCAGTAAAAATTCAATGTGATTGCCATACCCTACTTTCTTTTCCTCTCCTTCCACCCCACTTCTCTCCACCTGTTTCATTCAGGGACTGTCACACAGTCCCACACTGTGTGGGACTCCACTGTGTCTTACAGGGTCTTGGAGGGGAGGAGAAGCTCAGCATTTGCCTACATGGCTTCAGGTATTTTTCTGGCACACCGAAACCCTGTACAAAACCAGCTGGTAAATACCCACAAGGAGCAAAAACCCACTGGATAATAGAAAAGAGGCAGCCACACTGCTCACACTGCACACACAACATAAATCTGATTTACTTTGTGTATAAAACCAATCTAACAGCCAAGGGGGAAACAAGCCCTGTGTCCACATGATTTTGGGGGTGTTCGTGGCTCCCACACACCATTTTCCAAACGCTATCTGCAAAGAGCACACACTGGAGAGAAACTGAGGCAGCAGGCTCAGGGATCCAGATTTTTCATTTCCATCTGTGTTTAGCCTGTTTCTCCTCTCCTCTGTGACTCACCAGAAAAATGGAAGTAGAGGAAACTGCTCAGAGATTAAGCTGAAAAGCAAACACAGAATAAAAAGGGATGGCTTCACACTATGGAGTCCGAGCAGTCTGGTGATGCTGCACACCAGCTGCTCCCAAAATTCACCCTGGTGGCACTGCCTATCCATCTTCAGTGAGGAAAATCACAGGGGACAGGGTGGGCTGCATGCACTGGTTAGACAGGCCTGTATGAGTCTCTTAATGCCAGCCCAGGATTTTTATATGGAGCCTCCAGGCACAAAATGTCCTGAGGACAAGCGGTCTCATAATTGGTTAAAAAAGGCAGAGAGGGTCAATCTCTGAAACATCAGGCTTGTGACTACCTCTGTACTCAATTTCACTACTATTTCTCTTCTCTCCAGTCAAATCCTGCTATTTACTCCCACCTACATACCATCAAGGCAGATGGGAGACACTCAGCATAATGCTTCACTCTGATCCCTCCCCGTGTCCCTCCAAAACCCGATTTGGTTTCCTATGCAGCAAGACAAAAATCATATTAAACTGCAGGGGGAAAAAAGCCCCAACCCAACCAGCTATGCTACACACAGGATTTGCATCTGATCCCAAATTTCCTTCACAGCCAGTGTGTATGTTTTGCAGATTTCCACCGTAGCAGGACTTTCATCCCCTCCCTCTGCACAGCCACCGCTTGTCTTGCAGTGTGAGATTGAAGTAGACAAGTGTGAAAGAATCATATAGGGCTCAACATCATTAGGCTCACCCTGAAAGCACAAGAGCTGACAGGTCTGAGGAAGCAACTTCGGATTTTCCCCTGGGGCTCAGATTTGGGAGCTGGGAGGTTGGGGAGAGAGAGGAAGATCTTTAAAAAATAAAGCCAGGGAGGCTGGGTGTTTGTCCTCGTCTCTGCAATCTTGGGGGAGCTGTGAGGCTACCAGGATGTCAGAAATTATGAGGAATTAAATAGCTATGAAAAGCCTCGAGTTAAACCTAAACCCAAACTTCGAAAACACAATGAAAGTTCAGCCCGTTAGAAATAATGTGCTGGGCAAAACATTAACACATTTACACTTGAAAGTTGTGAAAGAGTCAGAATCACCCTGCTTAAAATGTATCAGTCAGAAGAGATCTGATTTAAGGACAGAGCATCCTGCACATACATAAAAGAAAGTACTTGAACAGGCGTCATAACACAAACATCCATTTATTTTCTGCCAAATAAGATCAGTGTTCTCTCTCCACAAAATAATGTTCCCTGCAAAATGCTGGAGCTCAGCTTGCTCCTTTTTTTTTTCTTTTTTTTTTTTTTTTCCAGAAAAAGAGCTCACCAAATCAAATGGCCCCAAATATTTCAGTTATTAAAAGAGGCTCAGTTGCACACTTCAGGGCATTTGTCCTTAATTCAAACTGCTGGGTTTGCACAAAACAAAACATAAAATACCCTCACCTTAAAGGCTGGCAGATCAGCTCTGCCTGAAACCAGGCTTTCCACAACTGAATCAATGGCAAAGTTAAGATCCTGCCCACTGGAAAAAATCCAGCGGTTTAAAACTTGGGGCTATTACGCAGTGATTACCTCATCATCATTCCAGGTAATCCTCAGTGGCTTGTGGATGGATAAGTGGCATCTCTGAATGGGAGCTGCAGCTTGAAACAGTATTTGTGGGGGCTCGGTTTGGGGTGGTTCTAAATTTGCTTTAGGTGTGTGAACCACTAAAGATCAAGTCATCAGTGCCGATGGCCACCAGGATCAGGATCAATTCTGATGGCCATAAACCAGGCAGGTACATTTTGTACTTCTCAAGGCCTTTCTTTGAGGCTCAGAAAACAACACATCAGCTCCATCCAGACAGCACAGAGAGAAAAGGGCACCAATAGAGCCAAAGTGGAGGAAGGTAAACAAACCAACAGGATTCATCCGCATGGGCACCCCCGAAGCAACCAACGTGCACCCCAACAGCTCAGAAACAAGGCGAGAGACAAAGAGCAAACTCAGGGAGTTGTGTAAAAAGTATCCCCTCATTTTGAGGAGGCTGCTTCATGACTTTTTAAATAAATACACCTGGCACACAGGTTGCAATGGGAATATATACTCATTAATTTCCAGACCAGTGTCAGATTTCCAGATACCAGCTTGTCCCTCAACAATGGCTGTAACTGAATACAAACCCTCCAGGTCACTGTTCTGCCTGAGGTATTAAACAGCACTGAGGAATAAAAGGCAGAATGAATATTTCAAGGGGCTGCAGGCACCAGAAGTAATGGTGGGGGTGAGAACTGATCAGCTCCTGAGCTGAGTTGTTCCATGGCACAAAGTGGGCTGGCTTTCAAAAGCCATGACCAGCCAAAATTTCCAGAAGCAAGCCACAATTCATGGCATTCCCATTTATACCCCAGGTGAGATATTTAATCTCCACTGTTTCCAGGCATTCAGCACTTCTGAAATCACTCTTCCCCATCACATGTGGATGCACAAACACTGACTCTCCTAAAAAATTTGGTGTATCTTCCCCTGACTCAACTGCAACAAGGGGGAATTTCCTCCAGCTGTAATCCCACAGTTCCTAAGTTGTTGGGAGGGGCTGCTTGAGGTCTCCTCTTTGTAATTTACTGATCTCTGATATTCCCCAAAACTGATTTAACAAGTCCTGCTTGTTAAAGTGAAAACCAGGCAGGCAGAAACTCTTCCTGCTATTCAGTTGGTTGCCAGAAAACTCAGCTGCAAAATATTTCTGTACAGCTCCGAAAGCCTCTCCTGAAACCTTTCATGTGTCTCTCTACACGTCAAGCTCCCTTTCTTCTTCCTTTTATCTTCATATTTAGATAATTCTCACTAAAAGCAAGGTGGTCGTTCTTGTGAAATTACCATAACGTCTCTTGATGGACTTTTAAGATCTCTGCTGCTTGTTACACAGCGCTGAGATGTGTTTTGCCAAGAAGCGAGACATTGTTTATTCTTGTATTAGGGAGACAAAGTGTTTCCCACTTACACGGCTTCATCTCTCCTAAAAACGCAGCGCCGCAGAAAGAGTGGCAGAGCTGGAGGGAGGAGGCTCCTGATGGCACCGGAATTTCAATTCCATTGATTAGCCAGCATCGCTGGAGTAAAGGAGATTTAATGCCGAGCCCGGTGTAAATTGGATTCCAATTGCTGTCCCTGTGTAAAAGGGGGTCTCACATAAAGGATTAAACGCAGGCCAAGGGTGCACAATGAACCCACTGGCTCATTCACAATCAGCTTTGTGTACTCATTAGAAAAGGGAGCTAATCACCCCAGTTTGTGCTGGTTTCAGAGCTGCCAGCACAAAAGGCTGTGACCTCCCACTGCGAGTCAAAGACAAAATATCCCACTTTCTCCCATGTACCAAAACCTCTAATTTTGTGCCTCCAAAATTCAACCTTCTGATGGAGCCACAATAAAAATTAGCTATGGTCAGCAAGACTCAGCTACCCCTAAAATCCCAATTAT
Organism: Tichodroma muraria; assembly: GCA_013390105.1. Taxonomy (NCBI): domain Eukaryota; kingdom Metazoa; phylum Chordata; class Aves; order Passeriformes; family Sittidae; genus Tichodroma; species Tichodroma muraria. The sequence goes on from WAAG01051663.1 coordinate 100,340, forward strand.
GTTGCTTAATATGGGGGGTGAATTAGGAAAACTAAACATGTGTCCAGTAAGGAGTCTTCCAGTGACCTAGTTCTGTCCCAGTGTGTGGCTTGCTTGTAAATGTGATCGGAGCATGTGCAATGCAACAAAGCCCAGAGATTTCCTAAGCAACCTCCCAGGTAATCAAAAATCACATTTTAAGCAGCACGTGGAAGCATATTCCCACAGTTGCTGGTACGGCACAGGAAAGCACAGGAGTCAAACCAAAACTCATAAGGAACTGAGAAATGGAAACTTTGCTGCGAGCGCAGTTTTGGGACAAAGTGCTGGGCAAGGGGGTGTTTTGTTGCCCCGCAGCCCCCTGGGTCCTACAAGCACCTGCTTGAAAAGAAAAAGTACTCCAAGGCTGGACAGCAGCCCTTGCGCACCCCTGTGTCAAATTCACAGTCCAGAGGTCAGGGTGATGGGCACCTCCATCACCAATGGGTCCTTGAACCTTCTTCACATCTCCCTGGTGAAACAACATCTCAGCCCCTCAAAAACGGGGTGACTCCCACACTGAAGTCACCCCCACAGCCTTCCCTGGGGTGACAGCCCCCATGCTCTGCCTTGAGACCCCACCTTGTTCCTGTCTGCTGCTCTCCACGGACCCTCGGCACACTTTCGGCCACCGCAGCTCTCCCAGCAGAGCCGCAACCACTGCCCCCCCATTCAGCGTCTTGAAATAGCTCCCTGCCACTGCTGTGAAATGTGGGATCAGCACTGCGGCCGCGTATTTTTAGCACAACAAACGTTTTGTCCTTTTAGAGAGGAGTTAATTGCCCTGCTTCCTCTTCCTCCTGTGTTCTGTCTCCCGGCTGTTTGGCCAGGCTGTCCCACACAGCCGGGGACGTGTCCACAGAAAGCAGTGAGGGTGTCACCACCCAGCTCATGGAAATGCCGTGGGCACTTCCAAGGCAGCTCCGTGGCTGGGAGAAGAGCTGGTCCGTGTGTCCCCTCACTGCACACCACGGCACAGATATTGATAAATACCACAGGGACACTGCTGACCACTTGTGATGCTGGAGTAACCCAAGAGGCAATAATCCAACTCATATTCTCACAGAATCCACCCCAAATTGTGCACACTGTGTTAGAGAGACCAAGACCCTCACAAGCAATAAACTCCACCCACTTCATGAGGATTTCAGGGAAAAGCACAACATAACAGTTAGGGGTCAAGAAAGGTTCAGATTTAACTTGCACGATGTTAAATTACCCTGTACCTAGAATATAACCCTTGGTTTCCAATTTCTCCTTTACCACAGAAAGCCCCAGGCCACAGGAAAACTCCCGGCATCCATCCATTTTCAGCTTAGGAAAACAAAGTTTGAAATCCCAAGCAGTCTGAGGAGGTAGGACCCAGTATCACAATACGCCTTTCCTGTGCACAACTGCTTTCCCAAAGAACCAAAGGAAGTAATTCCTGGTTCTCTTGCAAAGGAAATGAACCCGATGCTGCCACAACACCACAGCACTTCCACAAGGAACAACCAGCACCAGGCACACCACGGACCTGCCACACAAGCGATGATACCAAACGTGAATGGTTAATCCACTTATCCCCTTTTACACCCCTCCCAAAAACCCAGGCAGGCACAACCATCACCACCGTGTGTGCCCTCCCAACAGGCACCAAGCCCGGGGCTGTGGGACACATCAATGGTGTCCCACGGAGAGGAAAGCAGGTCAAGAAAACTGAAGAAATGCAGAGAAAAAGGTCAGAATGGCAATTTTCATGTTATCTATAGCACAGCTCTTTTATTTTTCCTTAATAGAGGATGTTTAATAGTTTGGAGGAAATCAGTCGACCTTTAAGAAGGAACAATTCCGAAGGAAGACAATCCAAAAATATGCTGAAGGACCACTCTTGTCGGTGGGGAACAATCTCTCAGTCCACAGGGACCTCTGTCAGGCAAATAAAATCTTCTGTCAGCAGCTGCACACAGAACCTCCAGTGCTGGAGGATAAAATCTGATTGTGTGCACATCTGAGGAGATGCTATCTATTCACTGCCTATTGGCACACAATGTGCTGGGTAAAAACAGTTTAAACTGAAATCTCATTCTCCTCTTTAGAAAAAGCAGGAAAGAAAAGCTGTAGGCCTATGGCAGCAACTCCAGCCCAGATGTCTCTCTCTGCTGATTTTTATGTAAGTATCAGGTGTTTTATTAAATTACAACCTATTGGCAATAAGAAGGCAGAATATTCTGGATGATTTTCAGTGTCATCAAATTGAACTATTTTCTAGGATATATGAGAAAAAGCCAAATCGAAATGACACAAAGAAGTCACAGACCATTAAAATTACCCCCGATATTCTAGACCAAACAGTCCCCCAACAGTGACTGAAAAGAACCACAGATTTTTGTTGCCATTCGAGTTGCATCATATGCACCAGTTTCAAGTCATTGTGTCATAACAATATTAGCAATTATATTCACTGGTTTATTGTCCTGGGAAATCAGTGCTTAGCAGCTTGACATTTCACTAACACGATGCCCTTACGACAGACTGAAGCACTTGAAAAATTCCACCTCACATTTCTGCCACTCAACCAGCACCCTGCGACGAGCACACCAATCTCTGCATTTCTCCATCAATATATTCACAAGATTCTCCCACCAAGATGATAATACTCAATCTGCACTTATTTTCCAGATGATCAACTGGACTTCTGCACGCCTTACAACCTGGCCTTTGGCATTCTCAGCAAGAGCAGCATTAGGTCCAATGATCATTATCTCCATGACTTCAATTTTCCTCTCAGCCTCTCGCAATCTCGAACCAAAGCTTTCCAACTCCTTATCCACTGCAGCATGAATAGCATCTCGCTTTTCTATAATGTCTGCCAAGCACTTAGCAAGCCCAGCACTGCTTGATAAGCCGAATCCATGCCTCCTGACAGTACGGAGCTGAGAGCAGTCAAGCCTGACCCTCCCAGCTAGAAGGATGTTTGAAAGTGAAATATCAGGGCCTCGGAGTGGCCACTCTGCCTCGTTTTTCCTCCACAGTTACTGTAAGCACACAGTGCCTGACGTGCATTCCTGGGGTCACACCACCAGCTCCTACAAGCTGCCCACATCTGCAATCCACCAAGCAGCAACCCTGAAGGTCCACGTGGGTTTATCGCAGCTTAGCCAGAGGAATAAGCTTTCCATTGCTAAATATTGGATTATAACCCCGTTCCAGAGACAAAAATTGCACAGCAAACAAGGGAGGCAACTGTGTAACTCAGCCTTCGGAGTTACAAGAGGTGAGAGAAGGGCCCCAGCCAGGCACAAGTCCCTTCCCCAGAGCCCTGACACTGCCATCCTTTCTTCTCCTGAGCACTCCAGACATGTCAGTTCCACATGCACAGACCAGCTGAGTTCTTTCCTACCTCATGGAGTTAGGAAAAAAAGCTACCTAGGTATAAAAACCACACGGCACCTCCCTTACAGAAAAATTCTCACTAATTTCCCTTCTGTGGGTCAATTGGGATCCCTGTGTCAGGGTCTGGGAGCAGCAGAGTTCCCACTGCACCTTTCCATGGACTACCCTCACTCCCAGTGCCAAGGCTGATCTCTTCTTACTTATTTAAACCCACCCTGCTTTTCTCAGGGATCTATGAAGGATCAGTTGTGGGCTATGAAAAAAAATTCTATAAAATAAAGATTTTTTTTTTTGGTTGGGGCGCGGGAGAAGGGGGAGCCAGAGAAGGAGAGAGGCTAGAAAAGACATTAGCTCTCTTAAAAAATCAAAATATAGACAACTACAATTTGATTCTTCCGTCGCCTAAAGAATAGAAACAGCACCAAACTGTACACACTCTAGAAAACTATTACCTGAAGGACTCCAACAGAACATCTGATGTACGACACCTCCTCTGCTCTGAATTGCAGCCTCTTCCATGAGGGAAAAAAATGGAATCACAGAATCATGAAGGTTGGAAAAATCCCTCCAAGATCATCAAGTCCAACCACACCCCCGCACTGTCAAGGCCACCACCAAGCCCTGTCCCCAGGTGCCACATCCACAGGATTTCTGACCCCTTCCAGACAGTGATCCCACCACTGCCCTGGGCTGCCTGTTCCAGCGGGAAGCAGACGGGGGGTGGAAGACAAGGAAAGGTGCTCATGCTTGGATTTAGAACTTGGAGAGCTGGGGAAAAGGACTGGGGAAGGAAGGGAGGGCTCTGAGAGCCACTTCTGGAGACAGGAACAACGAACACAATGAGTGGAGGGCAGGAGGAAGGAGCAGCTCAGACTGACAGGAGATGCTGTTTCCCCCAGCAAGGCCCTGTCAGAATCCAGCAGCTCGATTTTGTATTTGTTATTTCTTTCTTTAAGAGCTACATAAACGCTCTGATTAATAATAATGGACCTGTTACTGCTTCCACTATCCCCAAAGGGAGGAAAATCAGGTTTGGCATTTGCAATTATGACTGCTAAACCAGGAGTTATCAAATGTCATGTTAGAGAACAGAGGGCTTGATCCTGGGCAGTGCCAAGTGCTCCCAGCATCGCTCAGAGAAACCATCAAAGCATCTATTAATTTTTGTTTAATACACCTAAATTCATTCTGTGTCTAAAGGATGTGCTCAAGCCACGTGGCTGAGTCACAGCAGAGAGAGGCACTGGGGACATGGAGAAAATCTTTCCCCTGGGAGAACTCAACTCAACCTGGCTGAGAACATGAGGTGCAGGGGCAGCAGGTGGCCAAGCACAGGTGGCCAAGCATGGATCGCATCCCACATCCTCCACGGGATCTGCTCCCTGTTCAGGTGGGATTTCCTTCCAGAGAAGGAAATCAGGGTCAGACAGAACCCATTAGGCTCCAAGAGTCCATTCCAGAATTGCACCCTTAAGGACTCCAACGCATTTGTTGCTAGAGCTAGTGGATGTCTCATCCTATTTACATAATATATGACCTAATTTTGTGTTCACTGAGTATTTAATTACAGCCGATTGAATACAAAAATGACTCAAAATACTCCCAGCACTAATAATTAATGTTTTAATTGTGTTTTCTTCGTGGGGTTGGTTTTTTTGCCTCTCATGCAGCATTTAAATAATTTGAGCACATATAAAAAAAAAATTAAATAAAGAAAATGCATTGCCCCTTTTGAAACCAGCTCAGAAGGGACCAGTGCTTGTTTAGTGTGGTGGCCCCTCCTTTTCCTCCACAGACACAGGGATTATGTATTTCACACTCCCACTACCAGAATTAATAATTCCAGCCCATTTTGTGAACTAGAACCTCTGTCAGTTCACTCACCCAACTCCATCCCTCTGGGACAGGGCCTTGTCAAGCCGTGGAGCATCATCTGCTGCCTCTGGCAGAGCTGAGACACAACTGTGTTGAAAGGAATCCGAGCACAGCTGCTCAGCGATCGCTCTCCCAGCCACGTCAAAGTGTCTCTGCGAGGAGCACCAACCACTCAGCAGGGCTTCCAAGGTATTTAATAAGTTTGTATCTCCTTAATAAGTGTGTACTTCCACCCAGGCAGGGCTGGAAATCCCCGTCCCATTGCCAAATGTTTGCAGCAAATCCAATCCTGACCATTTCTCAGGGCAGAGTGGGAACAACTTTGCAATATTGTATTTCAGCTGGTCAAAAGGCTTTGGAATGACCATTTAATTAGGCCAGTTCAAAACGTTTCACACTTCAGAGAGCGACAGATTTAAAAAATAAATAAAAATTCAAAAACAGCAGAAGGACTAGTAACTGTAGAACTGTTCACACACCTTAGATTGAAAGAGTTTACATGTTCTAAACGCTTCATGAATTATGTGTACTGAACCCCTAAAGGACAAACCCATCAAAGAATCACCAGCACAGCGTACTGGACCAGTATCAGCCCTCCTGCAGCACATCCAGGAGTACTCTCTGTGTTTTCTTCCCTGGGAATGACTCAGACAATGATAGCAAGTGGCAAATTAAATCATACCAGTGCTATCTGAGAGCTGCAATCCTTTATAATTAGGGGCTTTGTTTGTTTAGGAAAAAAAAATTACATTTATAAAAAGCTTATCTCAGGGATAACTGACCATTGTTTTTAGACACTTTCTTTTTAATAATGCCAGCCTTTAAAAAGAGGAAAAAAAAAAAACCCAAAACCAAAAACAAACTCTAAAAGATCTTCTAAGCAGAGAGTCATTATAAATAAAACAAAACATTAACCTGTAAACCACTGTTTCTGCAGAGCCAAGAAATGCTCAAACATGCACAATATGCTGATCCCACACTAAGTTAGACCATTAGTTTTCACCTTGAACCAAATTAATTATTCTTTCCAAAATTAGTTTATTAGAATAATAATCTCCTCCTCCTGATTCTTTTGCTGAAATAATTCCGTTATCACACAGCCATAATATACACCAAGAAAGCAGAGTTCTTTAGACAGGTCTTTTAGTTTTTGAGATCAATACAAATTATTATGCTCAGCATTTCTCTCTCCAGATATTTACACCATGCTCATCACCTCGGTATCCCAGCTCAATACAAGAAAAGCAAGAACTTGTTCACAACGCAGCATATTTAATCTTCAAGTGCTTGACAAGCACCAGCCAATATCCAGAACTCCCCAGTGGCTGCCCTGATGGAGCAGCTTGGGTCTAGAGGCTGAACAGAGAGAAGGGCTCGGTGCCCAGGACAGGGTTTGGGCAGGAATTGGGCTCACCTGGTCCAAGAAGCCCCAGGTGTAGCAGCCCCCTAAATCTGCAGCTCACGGCCATATTCCCCAAGGTGTTGAGTCCAAAGCTTCCCTCCACATCCCTCCAGCTCTGTGCCCATCATCTCTCTGGACATAAAGAATTGCCCTCTCTGTCCTTTCCTGCCTGGGCAACTCTGGAAGGTGCTGCAGATTCCCCAGGCTTTAAAAGATCACCTTGTCCAGTGCCAAACCCTTCTATGCAGTCTGTATTTAACCCAAATTTAGGGCTCCACTCAGGGATCCGAGCACTTAAAAATAAGATGCTGCAAAAACCAAGTCTTCTATTAAATTTAATCCCAAGCAACCTCTGACATCAGAGCCACAGTGACTAATCCAGCAATGACCAGTGAATGGCTCTGCTCCACGATCAGTTCAACCATGAGGAAAAAAGACTGGGAACAATCTCAGGATTTGGGTCTCATGCAAACCTGCCACCCATGCAGCCCCTGGGAGGGATGGCAGAGTGATGGCTGTGTAATCACTCAGTGTTTTTTTGTTCAAATATAAGAAATCCAGTGTTGGAGAAGGCCACTCGCAGTCGTGGACAGGGAGTCCATGGCAGCAGTGACATTTGGACCTCCTGAGGTACAAGGTAGGTCCCCCTCACCTGGGACCTGGGAGATGTCAGTGCAGAATAAAGATCAACACTGCCTATAAATACCCTTTAATGCATCACTCTTATTGTTTCTAATGCCTCAGATTAAGTTTGGTTTTGTTTTTAAATGGAAATTAGGTCTTCATCAACCTTGAATGCTCGTTCTTGATCTACCAGTTACACATTATATCTGTTCATCCTTGCTGGGCTTTGGTGAGGATTGCTCAAATACCTCTTGGAAATGAACAGCCCTTGGTAATCACTAGTCTTGATTAATAAACACAGCTCCAAACCAGTATCTAATCTGACTTCTAACCACAGAGACCCTAAATAAGTTTATGGTTTTGTAAGAGTCCAGAACATGGGGGGCTGAGAGTGAATCTGGAAAGATTAGTCTAAGGACTTGCTTCATTTTTAATTTACTACCTAGTGACATTCAGTTCTTAATCAGCCATTTTCTAGGAAGGCTTTATTAATTTTAATAGCAAACACACAACACAAGTCCATATATTCATCTGCTTTAGTCCCTGTTTAACTCCTGCTGAACACAGCTTAGGACTGGAGCTTGGACACAATTTCTTCTCACTAGAACAGCTATGAAACTTCCCAACTTCCGTGATTACAAGGTCCACAAACATTTCCAGGAAAGGAATAAATGGGTGTAGTAGTTTGGCCGTGATTGGCCAATGTGTATTACTGACATTTGATAAAACCAATGAAAGCGTGGGTACGCCTTTTACGATACACCTTTTTTAAATGCAAACCCGGGAATCATCGCTCTCTTGGTTTCCGGCGAATGCTCAGGTAAGAGCTCCTGCCGAACATTCTCTGCTCCCCCTCTCCCCACGTGGCCGTCGGGCCTGGGGGGGGAGGGGGAAGCAAGTCAGGCTGACCGGGAAAAAGAAAAAAAAGACCGCAGAGCCAAACTGTGAGCTTCGTTGCTGATATCCGGCTGATGGAAATCGAGTTTTCTTCTCCTGAGCATGGTCGGTGAGAGAATTTTTCCTCGGGGCTGTCTGGGAGCCAGGAAAGATCACGCAGATCGGGCGGGGATGG